>JANSLP010000432.1:0-23218 GCA_029298735.1 Ophiostoma sp. CBS 140.51
ATTCCGCAAGTTGGATCCCTATGTTGGCTCTAACTTGGATCATAGCATTGCATCTCCACATACAGGTACCCATCCTCTGTCATGGTTTTGAAGAGGCGGGCCAAGAATCCGAAGAACGGAGACGGAACAAAAGGCGTGGTTTGAACAAATCATAAGTCGTAAAATTTTGCGTTGCTGTCTCATCTATCTAAATGGTAAAGAAATAATAGCAAAGACAGTAATATGAAAACATGTTGAACAATAATAGATGGCGGGGTGCACTCTGCACGTCAATGCAGAAAGTCCGACCAAGAAACAGACAGGTCATCAAGTCATGAAAGAGTCGCTAGAAAGCCAGAATTTTCATACAGGAGATAGAAAAAACAGATTGAACTGTAGTAAATCCAGACGCTGTATTTATGACAAAAGTGGAAACAATAATTCAAAACAGTGGACGTGGCATAGGGGCATCTTTGTTTTGTGTACAGGGTATATGCAAAAAGAAACAGTCCGAAATCGCGAAAGGACGTAAAAAAAAAACCACAGAGAAAGGCTCAAGGAGTCTTCAGCTATTAATCTCGGTCATGGAAATCTCTGCGTGGCCACGGTGATTTTGACGGTAGGTATCGTTCCAGCCATCGTCCCAGCCGGGCGGCGGGTGCCCGCCATGCTGTGGCGGGGCCTGCGGGAACATGGGCGGCATCTGAGGCGTCATTTGGGGTATGGGTAGCATCTGCGGCATAGAAGGCATTTGCGGTGGCATCTGAGATGGCTGTTGCTGGTGCAATGGCTGATTCACATCACCAGGCCAGCCCCATTCGGCGGGGGTGGGAGCGCCTTTCGAGAAGGATGGCCGGCGTGGCTGGTCGTAGTAGGCGTGGTATGGGTTCCGATATTGCTGCTGCGGCGTTTGTTGGTGATGCTGACCACCGTGGTGGTGGTTGGGAGGTGAGTGCCCCCTCGGATCGCCTCTCGGATCGTGGCGGTCGTCACGGTCATCACGTTCCCAACCCCGTGGTGGAGATGGCGACTCGTCCGGGTGGTAACGTGGGCGCTGTTGACGTTGTTGCTCGTGGTAGTCGCGGCGACGATCTTGGGCGTGGTAAGGCGGGCTGCGTGAACGGCGGCGTGGCGGGTAGTCGGCGGCATGGTAAGGGTCGCGTCTCACCGGGCCGCGATCATCGTAGTCGTCACGCTGGTCGCGATGATCACGAGGGTCGTGGCGGTCATGATGGTCCCGGTGGTCTCGGTGGTCTCGGTGGTCGTGGTGGCCGTAGCCGTCGTACTCTTCGTCCTCACTGTGTTCATAAATTGGTCCTCGGCGGTCATGTTCGTGGTCATCGTCATGCATGCGACTGCGGTAGCGGTCGTATTGCTGACGTTGCTGAGGCCGCGACGGAGGAGGTGCACCTGAAACCTGTGCCGGTGGTGGGCCACGTACTGGCATGGCATGGTCCTCGCCGCGGATCCAGTTTGAGCTCAGGCCTTTTGCAGCAGCTGGCGGTCCACCACGAGGTCCGTCCATAGCGGCGGGCGCAGGAGCACCCGCGGCCCAAGGAGCAGCCGGAGGTGGCATGCCCATGCGCTCACTCCAAAAAGAGGCCCACATCTGCTCCATGTCTACATTGGGTCCATAACCACCAGCTGCGGCTTCAGGTCCACCTCTGCGCTGTGCCTGGTACGGATGAGCACCCATCATGGATGGATGCTGCGGTTGCGCAAAATATGGTGGCATGCCGGGATAGCCACCAGGTGCTATAGCAGCACCGGGCGGACCACCTGGATGAGGAGCCCGGGGATGCATGTAAGCAGCGGGTGGTGGCACAGGCGCCTCGCCAGGGTGAGGGACATGTGGCGGCGTTGGCGGGGGTGTGAACACTCTGTGTTCCGTGTCGGGTGAGAACTGGGTCTCGTCCTCGTGGTCGTGATCACCGTCGTCGTTGTCGTCGTCATGGCCGTCATTCTCGTCCTTGTCGTCGTTGCCCTCGTTGGCGCTCTCATACTCGCTGTCGTCCTTGTCCTTGGTCTCCGGTTCCGTGTCGCTGTGATGGTCTTCAACAACCTCCTTGGCCTGGGCCTTGGTCGTATTCTTGGCTTTAGACTTTGCCTTCGACTTCTTCGACTTGGATGTCGAGGCCTCGACAGCCTCGTCGTCCTCACCAGCAGCCGATGGTGGAGTCGGTGGTGTGGGGAGAACAGCAACAGGCGGCGGTGAGGACTCCTTGCTTGATTGACCAGCTCGCTTAACTGGAGCCGTTGTCGTTTTAGCGTTCCGCTTCTTGCTCGAGTTGCTGGCAATCGGGGTAGCATTCCGCATGTCAACCGTCTCCGCGTCAGAGTAGTGTCTTCCTTCATCATCGCTAGCGACAGCCTTTCCGTTACCCTTCTTGGCCGGCTTTGATGAGACCGCAATGGCCTTTTTCGGCCGGTAAGGCACACGTTCCAAGCTCATCTCTGTTGGTGCTGCATCGTCCTTTTCACGGTCGGCATCGTCGTTGGACTTGTTGCTAGGTCCATCTTGCTCGTTCTCCTTGTCGTCGTTTGTCTCTTGAGACTCGCCGGTGTCGCGTCTCCTCCGACCAGTCGTGCCACGTCGTCTGTTTGCTGGGACATCTTCATCAAAGTGTTCTTCGTCTTCATACTTGCCATCGCCGTAGGTACCTGCACGTCGGCGAGGCACAAGGGCCCCGCCGCGGCCAGAGTCACGACCAGGCACATCGCGGTACGGCCGCTCAATCGATCCCCGTCTCATACTGGGAAAGGGCCGGGCTGGCGCATGGCTGTCGTAGGGATCAGCGGCAGCACCGTATGCATCGGCGGCTGCTACTCCACGGGGACCGTAGAACGGCTGCGCCGCCGCCGCAGCAGCCATGTATGGAGGGTGGACAGGGTAAAAGCCAACGCCATGGAACATGGCTGCCTGTGACTGCATGTACGGCGGTATGTCAAATGGAGCACCGGGCGCAGTCTGATAAGCCATGGGATTGGCTCCAGGGTAGGGGAAATGTGAGGGAGCGAACGGTGCGCCACGGCCACCAGGCGGCATAAAGGCATCGGGAGACGGGTACGGAGGCGGAAGGTCGTCATGGTCTTGTTCAATATCGTGCCGTTCAAACTTGGCATCTTTGGATTTGCTGGGTTCTGCCTGCGCTGCGGCTGCCGTTGCTTTGGGTGTTCCCGACTGATCCGTGGGTGGTGCTTCCGGAGCAGCTGCATCTGCGCCCGCCGTTTCCTTTTCCTCGACGGCACCAGCAGCTAAGGCCGCCTGAGCATCTGCTATGGCCTTCTCCAACTTTGCGATATCGTCGTCTTCGGGATTTGTCGTATCAGCTTTGTCGTCGGCTCTCTCTGGTTCGGACTCAGGCTCGGCTGCCGTTGTCTTAACAGCCTTGGCCTTGCCCTTGTTCTTGGCCAACTTCTTGAGAGCCTTCTTGGACAGGAACACTGGTGCTGTCTCTGGTTCCGGCTCTAGTGCGGCCTGGACTGCATCTGTTGTCTTGTCGTCTGTCGTTTCTGTTGGAGTCACCTCGACAGCATCTGAATTCTCAACTGGTTTGACTACCACGCTTTCCTCAAGCAGCCACTCGACAAATTGAGACGATAGATTCTCGGCACGGTCATTTTCCTTGATTCTATCACGAAGGCCTTGGTAGATCCAGTCGGCCGCATCGACCGTTGGCTCGATGGGTTGCTTCCTGACCTTGTTCTTGCCCTTCTTTGTCTCCTTGGGAGGTGGCGGGGGAGCAGGGGCAACATAAAGTAATGAGCCCGGGCCCGTGATGGGCTCTTCATCATCACTCTGGTCATCGTCATCGGGACCGGCGAGTCTCTGCTCAATGGTCCGGACATAGATGATGACGGCACTGGTCAGTGTTTCAGACGCAATGCGGAACCTTGTCTGGTTGGTGATGCCGTCGGGTGCCGCACCCAACCGGAGCACGGCAGCGAGAAGTGCAAGACTGTTGCGCATCCACTCCATTTCTGTGAAGCGCTCGTCAGCACCGGAGCCGGGGAAGAGTGTCTTGAGCCGGCCGAGCTTGGTGGTCGACTTCTTGGCGGCAGCGGCGGGCTGCTTCTTGCCGCTGGGTGAGGAGACATCTTCATTGAGACCCTCAAAAAATGTCTTTTGTACGCCATGGATGCGGTCAATCAATGCGTTGACCCGCTCCAGGCATGATGGTGAAAGTGATACAGGGCTGCCAGCCGACGCCAGGGCCGACGCCAGGTCGGCCAAGGTCAGGTTGAGGTCGACAAAGGCCTGCGCGATGCGGCCAATCTGGCACTCAACGCTGGGATACTCGGAGGCGAGACGGTAAAGATCCTGAGCCAGTTGGACCCCCAACCCGGCGGCGTCTGAAGCGCTTGCAGCGACCAAAGGTGGATCCATGGCTTCTCATAGTTTTCGAGAGAGGAGACAGTAGGAGAAGAGTAAGTGAGAGATGTGCGCGTGGCACGATCAAGGCAAGCGTGCAGGAGAAAGTGTGGGCTTGCGAGAGGCAAAAGTGAGAATGGGAAACCAGTCCGATTGCACGACCAGCCGGTTGGTAAAAAAGAAAAGCGAGGGAGATGTGTTTTCTGGGGTGAAAGTTGTGTCAATCAAAAGTCAGCAATGAAGTCTCCGCGTGACAGAGTTCCGGTAGTGGCACGTCGGGTAGAAAGCAGCGGCAAAAGGTGCGAAAAATGAAGCGGAAATGAGGAATGTTGCGAGGACCAGCAAAAACAAATGAAAAGAGAGAAGAAATTCAAAATCCACAAAAATGATTGAAATTTGCGCCTCGCATACATTTTCCCAACGACGCCCACAGAATAAAAAGACAGAGTAGCCAAAAAAGAAGGGAAGGAGAAAAAACTCACCGTTCAATGCACGTCGGCGGTTTGGCATTTGGCTCATTGATGTCCAACTGTGGTCTGTGAGTGCCCAGTGTAGTGGAGCATCGTCTTGTCCCCCATGTCTGGGTTTGGCCCCATCGTCGCCCGTCCTTTGTTAAGTTGTTCCTGCAAATAGAAATGCAAATGCAGAACCAGCCCATCCATAAAACAGAAAGAACTACCGGCGGGCCGCTGCCCTGCCAGTGCCTGATGAACAGCGGCTGGGGATATTCACCCCTTCTTTTGCCTTTCGTAGTTCTTCGGTTCTTTGGCTCTTGATCCCGATCTTCCTTCGAACCCTGTCGGCCACCCTGGCTGGTCCGTCGTGTTCTGGTGCCCTGGTGGTGCCCTGGTGTCCTGTCGTCTCGTCTGTATGATGGTTCCTTGGATCGAACTGTGTGGGATCTGCTTTTTTTCTCGTCCTTCGCTCTCTCGCCCTGGCTTCCATAATTTTTCCTGCTTGTTTTTTCGTCCTTGCTTTGCGTTTCATCCCTGCTCACCCATCTTTCCGGAAACACAATTAAAGTGGGCAGTGTGCATGATGGCACGAAATGCACACGGGTAGGGGAGTTTAGGGAGTCGAAAGTGACGCAGCCAACGAGAAGTGAGACGGCGGGGCGAGTGCACATACGACAAGGACTCTTTCTTCCGCGCACAAACAGAGAGACAAGAGATAGAGGGGCACAAAGACAGACAAAAACACAAAAGGCTCGTCTAACAATCAAGAGCCGATGCGTACAAAAGGAGGGGGAAAGATATTGCCCAGTGAGACAAGAAAAGAGCCGATCGGGCAAAAAGAAAGACGAGACGGCGACAGGGCAAGACAAAGACAGGTCGTGTTGTGAGTACGGCAGACAATAAAAGCTGCCGAAAAGGGCAATGTATTAGCACTCGAAGGGCACGACAGCACCGACCACCGGGGGATCAGACGGCGATGACGTGGCAGCCGGGGAATGGAGACGGCAAACGACAAAATGCACAATGTGAAAACATGCAAAGGGCGAAGAGGCACAAAACACAAAAGGGAAAACGAGAACAAAAAGAGATCACGAAGCAGCGATGCGGAACAGAAAAGGCAAATGGACAAATAGCAGTTGGAGAAAGTGTAAACAAAGCCTGCGCGCGTGCGAACGCGCGACTCCCGATGTCACGCACTCTTTCAACCTGTTATCTTTCCCGTTCTCTTTCGTAGTGTTGTCGTCATGCGTGTCTCGCTCGTCTTTATTTCGTTGTCTTCCAATCACTGCGCGCCCTGGATTGTTGTCGTTTGTTTGCAGTCTTGTCCAATCGTTTGCGCTGCAGCACCCGTGGAAAGGGAGGGCTGCGAACGCAAGGGAAATATGCAGCAGCAAGCAGAATGAAAGGCCAGAGAGCACCCGAAAATAATTCGAAAATGAGTAAAGTTGTGTGGATGGGGCAGCCATGCATATGCAGGCGAGCGGGACACAGGAATTAAAAGAATAAGATGGGTGCCACAAACGGATTTCAGTGGATGGAATTGACTGGCGGTCGCGCGCGCCTCCGAGGGTCCCTCGTGGGTTTGAGGAAGAAGCGTCGGCGTGGTCAAATTTGCTTGCTGCATGTCGCGGGCGCACAAAGTGATGGCATGGAAACACATGAAAACAAAAGGGAGTGCAGGAAAGAGAGTGGGAAGGGAAATATTGACGATACAAAAGAGACAAGGGGTTAACAAGAAGAAAATGTGAACGCTCTTTCCGCGGCTACGGGTAGCTCCTGCCAGGCCTCAAATGGTGAGACCAAGTTCGACCGTTTTCTCTTTCCTAACCCAGGAAAAGTCGGATGCAACCAAAAAGAAATGTTCTGGAAGGAAGGAGCACCCGCGCTAAGAATAAAAAAAAAGGAAGGAAAAATGTCAAGGAGAATAAAAATTTTGGTGGGAAGGAGCGGCCCAGCGCAACGCCCTTCACCGGGCTCAGCGACGAGACCACCCGAAACCTTGCCCGATTTAAGCGACAACAGCGATACGCTTGCGCGGGAGCGTTACCACGCCGTCGGGTCGCTCTCACTGACGGACGGTAAGTCAACAGTTAAAGTCATTTGGCTGAGATTAATTCTTTCTAAATTGTGAAAAATAAGATATTAAAATAGAAGAAGAAGAGTAGGAGTTAGAGAAAGACAACTCGGAAAATTATGTACTCAAACAAGAATTACTCGAAATATATGATTGAATTTCAAAAGGCAAAAAAAAAGTAAAACTTAGATGTGACAAAAATCGTCAAAAAGTGAATGTAGTAGATTTGCTAGAAACTTGTCATTATCACATCGCAGCTAGCTTTGTGTACACAAAATTGTGAACACTCGAGTAGGAAATCGACAGCCTTGCTTGTACAATCATCTACAACTGGGAGGACAAGGTCTGTGGGTGTGATTGAACGATGGCTTCGATGAAGCCGTGATCCCGCGGCCTGAAAACGTAGGGGTCGCCATGCATGGCTCTGGAGCGTAGGCTTTCAATGGAGCTGGCCAGTCTTTTGTTATTTGTATTGATGGATTCCCGTCCACCTCCATAGCGTCTCCGGTCGTCATCGTTTCAGAAGCCTTACCGGGCCACACCTCCCTGAACTTGTATTGGCCCGAGTAGAGCATGTCACGATTGCTCTCGAGGCCCAAGATCTGGCAGACCCAGTTGCATTCGTGGGACAATGAAAAGGAGAAGTAGCCAGCCCAGCCTAGGTTGGTGCGGGAGAGGCGTAGGTAATGGTCGTCGGCGGTCTGGAAGGCCGGATCGGTGAGCATGCGGCCGACTGGGCGGCTTGGTAGACGTTCATGGATTCCAGCTCTTCGTTCAGCCAGCCACCGTTGGAGTTGTACTTGACGTAGGGCCCTTCAAACCAGGACTCTAGTAGCATGAATCTGCCAATTCTAGTTGGTGTGGTTATGCGGGGTGGTGGCTACTTGGGATTTGACGGTGGGCGTTCCAAGCACGTTGGAACGGCAAAATCAAGCTTGTATTTGTCTGGCAGATGCTGCTAAACCCTATGGCAAAAGCCTTGCACAGCGCCCTAGCATGCACGTCTTCTATGTAGTACGGCAAGGTCAACGCCTCGCGAAAGCGGTTTTTGGCCACAAGTCGAAACTCGGAGTTTGCACATTTGGCTAGAAAGAACTCTTGCCATTCACTCCGGAAGTAAGGCGATTGTCGTGTGAGGACGGTCATGTTGGTTATGCGCATATCCTGTTCTTTGGGATTGTCCATCATGTTATCTAGACCACTGACTGACTTGGGGACATTGATTGTGTAGTACTCATACGCGCCTCTGTTGTTAAACCAGCTCTCTGTGTCCCATTGCGGGGGAGAGACACCCAGCTCACCGACCGCGGTCTATGGCTGGGACGTGGCTTCGGCCAGCCACAGTGTGGTCGGTTTGGTAATACTTATGAGGATTGAACGAACACACTGGTAGCGTATGTCGCTGTGGGTGTCATTGAGTTGTGACTCGTCAAATCGGCCTGCTTATCATGAGTTTCTGACGAGCGCATGGGATTGATATTGGCAATGACTTGATGCAATGCCGGATTGATGTTCACGGCCCTGATGCACTCTAGGTTTTTGGGAGAGTACTTGTTCATGGTAGCAAGGCGGCAGCTTGGTGTGAGGGCAGAAAACGCCTCAAAGAAAACCAGGGCCATTCGGTCGGTGTCGTAGCTAAGAGGTACCGGAGTGTAGTTGATGTTGAGATCCAACATGCGCTGGATGACCATTGTGGGAGTGAGACCATGCAGCTCACTGCCAGCATCTGGGTAGCGGTCGTAGTCGTGTCGGTAGTCGTAGAGGGCCCGGCCATGGCATGGTGCGTCGGTGATGTGGATAATGCAGCGCGTCTGCCTTTCCCATTCCATGTTCAGCGCCGCGTTCAAGCCGCCCAGTGCATCTTCTGGAGCATCGCCTCCACCGCCCGAGGTCGAAAGCTTCTTGACGAATCTGAAAACTTTGTCGGGATTAATTGTGAAGTCGAAACACTCCACGTGCTCTCCCTCAGTGTCGCCATGGTCTTTGTAGCTCACAATGCCAACACGAGGTCTCACCTTGTCCAAAAACGTTGAGTAAAGTACCTGCATGATGCCGGAAACATGATTTTGGACACTTTTCATGTGTCGTATCATCGAGGCTGTTGTGTCGATGACAATCGCTACATCAACAGCACACTTTGACTTGAAGGAGGTCATCGGTCAAGGCCTTGTGTTTAAGAGATTCAGCAAGAGCATCGATGGTGCGTCTTTGAAGAAGCTCGGGTCTCTCTCTCACTTGGCTTTCTGGCAGGCTCTCTTGCTCTCCCAAAGTGGGTTTTCAAGCGGCGAAGCAGACGCTGGGACGGGGTTGTTGCAAGACATGTTGGTCTGACATCGTGATGCGAGCAGGATAAGTATGGTGTGAGGAAGAATGTCGTTGAAATGGAAGTTGAAGAGATGTGTTGTAAGACTTGTTGATCCTAAAGTCGAATTGAGGACCTAATATGAAAGTAAAGTTGAAAGAAACGATGAAACAAAACATGAGCTAAGTTGAGAGGAGGGAGAAATTAAAACAAAGGACAAAAGGGGAAATTTGGAACTTCGCGCATGCCCCTGATGCGTTCTCAGATCGGGAAAGAGCAGCCAGTATTTGCCTTCTTGAAGCAGAAGCTACACGTCGTTAGCCCCTGATGTACCATCGACTCGGGAAAGAGCAACCCTCAACTGCATCGTCGTTTGCTCTTTCCACAAAAGTTATGAAGAGTTCCTGCAATGTTTTGGAGTAAAAACAATATCGAAATTGAACATGCTACGCTCCTTACTCGTCTCTTGAAAATAAAGCCCGGAAGGATAAAAGAAAATTACAAAAAAATACATCTCCATCACAGCACGCCTACTTTTGCGCTGCCGCCGCCTCCTCCACCGCGACAAGGCTGTCCACAGTGTCCATGATGGTCTCATACGACGGCCTTGGCCGCCATCCCAGCTGGTCCCTAGCTCTCGCATTGTTTGTATTGCGTACTGGACCCAACATTGGCGGCAACTCTTTACTGCCGCCTCCACTGACTAGCGATGCCGCTTTCGACATCCAATTGGGTACACTGACCGACGGCACTTTCCGCTCTTTCGCCAGCTGTGGCCGCTCTTTCCGGATAGCCAGTGCAATGCCTGATAATGATGTTGGTCTTCCGTCAGAAGCAGCCAAGAACCGCTGACCACTTGAGCTCTCGTCTGACGCCGTCATGGCTAGCACATGCAGGTCGGCTAAGTCGCGAACATCAACCATACCCAAGTGGAGGTCCGGAAGGGCAGACCATGTGCCGTCGAGAAGACGTGCAATGGCACTCGGCGTGGAAGATGACTGCAGGCCAGACAGTACTGGGCCATAGATGCCCACCGGATTGAGGACGACCAGTTGCATCTTGTTCCCGTGACGGCCGCTGCCGACAGGCAGACTCTGGACGTACTCCCAGGCGGCGCGCTCTGCCTGGAGTAGACTGCGATGGCATGCCGGCAACGAACTGTTGTCGATTGACCAGTCGTTCTCGGTAAAGACTCGGTTTGCGTCTGGTGGATGGCCGTAACCGATGGTGGCAAATGACGAGGTCAGGACGACACGGTCGATAACAGCTTCGTGCGCTGCACCGAGGACGCGCAGGACGCTCTCCTTGGGCGCATCATCGTCGGTCATATCGTGGTGAACATAGGTGCAGCCTTTCATCGCATCAGACCAGCCGTTGTCGGAGGTAAGGTCAGCCTCGAAGAAGCGCAGCCGACGGAGATGGCTGTCGGCGTCGGCATCGACGGTGCCGGCTGCCGTCAGGGCCGCTGCCAAACCTTTGCGCACCTTGGCCTCTTGTGCGAGATTGTTGACAGTTGTGCGGACAGTGTAGCCAGCAGTCAAAAGCTGGAGGATGAGGTGCGATGCGATAAACCCTTGGCCGCCAGTGACGAGGACGAACGTTGAAGCATTTGGGTTGGGGGTGGCAGGTTCGCCGGCTGGATGAACCTCCGCGTTGTCTGCGGGCGGCTCTTCAGGCGGATGTGCTTTGAATGCGGTGGGCGCACTTCCTCCCGGGTGGTCTTGATTGCCTGGCGCTGTTGACATGTCAATCGCAAGTGCTGATGAGAATTATGTGAACCTGGACAGTTTGTAACGACGAAGCATCTCGGATTCCATTTACGCCATTACTTACGCCTTGTGCATAACCCTGGTGCCTGAAAGGATTACGCCTGCGCACAGTTGACAGGATCTGTGCGCTTACCTACAACGAGTTAGCAGGCGACTTGACTACGACCTCAGCCGCAACCACGAAAAGTCTCTTGACAACACATCCTGAGCCCGCCAGTCAACAGCCTCAGTTCAAGGTCGTTATCGACAGTGGCATGTTGAGTCCCGGATTACCATAAAGGGCAATTATTTCACAGGAGTATTTCAATGCTGGTCTTTGCGTAAGAAAACAAGCACGCCCTGCGGCTTACATGAATCCGTGGAATTAGGTCATCATTTCAACGATCATCTTATCAAAGTGACTGCACGTGTATTGTGGAGGATCTTGTCGTCAAGAAGATGAATAAGCTGGGCTGTGTTGATCGAAAGATAATGCATGTTGGTATTCCCGTTGAGGTGCCAGAAGTTCTGTTTCTGAAACGGGTAAATCGTCCAACCGCCACCGAATCTGCCAAGTGCCAATGGTAGCCACCATAAGGCGGAAGCTTGTCTGACCCGACAGCCACGCGGAAAATGGGATAACAGGATAAAGTGTGGGGGGAAATGTTTTACCACGGCCACTACACATCACTGTGACTAATCCTGAGATGAGGAAGTTGAAATAAGGTAGGAAAATAAAAATAAAAATAAAGTTCTTAGCGGCCCATTTTCCAAGTCAGCCCTGGGACATTTCACACCCGGAGAGCTTACAAATTGCGGGTAGCCCATCGCGTGTTAGGAAGACTGTGCTGATAAGCCGCTGTAAGGCGGGGAAAAGGGGGGGAAGCACCACATATCGTTCTGTTGGGGCTCTGTGCATTTAGCGATTCCACCATTCCGCGTCCACAGCCAAGCAAAACGTCATTCGTCATCCAGTCTATGACCGGCGGTGATAGTATTGTCCTATCCAGTAATCTGATAGCTTGTCATCTAATTTGAAGCTCTCACAGATAGATATAAAGACAACTCTTGGTATTCACTTTCAAAATACAAAGACAAGAAAATCAAACACAGACCAAACAAGCATCACTACTCACACGCCACATTACACTCAAACATCCAACACATCTCACTCACCATGAAGGAAGCTATTGTTGCCAAGGGTACGTCTCTCACCTGACATCTCACAGCTATATCACAGCTATCTCACGCACTAACACTTCTAGGCCTCATTGTCGACATTGTTGACTCTCCCGTCCCAGAGGTGGGCCCAGACGATGTCCTCATCAAGATTGCCGTCACGGGCACCAACCCCAAGGACTGGAAGCGGCCCGAAGATTCAGGTTACAAGGGCAACCAGGGCGATGATATGGCCGGCACAGTCGAGAAAGTCGGCGCCAATGTCCGCGAGTTCCACCCGGGCGACCGCGTCGCTGGTTTCCATGTCATGATGGCCCCTGGTGGGTCGTATGCCGAGTATGGCGTGGCGCCCCAGCACACCACTTTCCACATTCCTGACAACGTGTCGTTTGAAGAGGCGGCTACCGTCCCCTTGGTCGCTCTGACATCCGCCTTTGCATTGTATCGTGAGCTCGGCCTCCCGCCACCGTGGCGCCCGCGGGCCGACACGGATGCCCCTTTGCCTCTGGTGATTTACGGCGCCTCCACAGCTGTTGGTACTTTCGCCATCCAGCTCGCCCGCCGCAGTAATGTGCACCCGATTATTGGTATCGTCGGCAAGTCCAAAGACTTTGTGCTCAACCTACTGGGCGATGGCGTGGACAAGTACGGCGACGCCGTTGTTGACTACCGGCAGAGCGAGGAGGGAATCATCAAGGACGTGCAGGCCGCAGTGGCTGCGTCAGCCAAGCACTACCCCGACCACAAGGGTGCCATTCCCATCACCCGTGCATACGACCCCATGTCCTATGATGGTGGCTATGTCACCCTCGCCAAGATCTTGGAGGGCGACGATGCCCGCCTGGCTACAATTGCGCCGCGGCACGACTACAAGGAGCTCGAGGGCCGTGTTCCGCCTCTGTACCTGGGCAAGACGTTTGTTGGCATGGCCCACGGCGAACGTGCTGCCGATCGGGATCTGGCGTACGTGTTCTCTCGCTACTTAGGACGCGGTCTGGGCGAAGGGTGGCTCAAGGGGCATCCTCATGAGGTCGTTCCGGGTGGTCTGAATGGCATCGGCAAGGCACTGAACGACTTGAAGGATGGCAAGGCACATGGTGTTAAATATGTTCTGCGCATTGCAGAGACAGAGGGTCTGTAGGGATGCAGATAAAGGTTTTCTTTTTCTTTCTGTTATGATACATATCTCCCTAGTTTAAGATTTTGCAATGATATTTGGTGGTGCAATTTTGAAACAAAATGAAAATTTGAGTGAAGCACTCTTCTACAAAGGTTCATGTTTCGGTATGAAAGACGGAATTGTAGTTGGAACATCCGGCCCTCTCAATTGTCAGTCAATTAGGCGAGACACATGATAAGAAGGCGTGCCGAGAACGACGTCTATTTGCTCTCGCTTGACTCGGTCGGAGTGCCAGTCTCAATGTCATTGCCGTTGCTGTTGTGACCGTTGTTGCTGTGGCCGTTGACATTGTCCTCCTGGGGGCCAATAGCATACACCGGGTTCGGCCCGTGAAGACGCTCTTCATCACGCGCCGCCAGCCATAGGTACGCCCCATCAACAATCAGCTGTACCACAAAGGTGAAGCCAATCACAAAGAAGGCGAAAGCACCGTTGTATGCGAGCGCACCGGACTTGACTGTGTGGATGCCTGTGGCAAAGGCAAAGATGATGGGCATCACCACATTGACAATGACCAGCTCCTTGGGGAAGAGTGGACGCTCGCGATTGTCGAGGACAATGGCATAGGCAAAGGAAAAGTTTTGCACCATAAATGTCGGCCAAGGCATAAGGGCGACGATCCACTGCCATGCGCAGCAGGTAAGTAAAATGCCGCAAATATGATGGAAAGGGAGTACTCACGAAAAAGTCATTGAGAGCCAGAGTGATTTCTGCCGGCCTCTCTGGACGGTACGACGTAATGGCCAACACGATGCCGGGCAGCATAAAGGTCCAGATACCGGCAGCGGCAGCGGCCAGTTGAAGTTGGTGGATCATGTACGGCAGACGAGGGATACGGCGGATCTGGTACGAGATGGCGGCTGAGAAGGGTAGGTAGAAGCCGCCCGAGATCATGAGAAGGGCAGCACCGGCACGGATACGTGTGATATGGTCACGGTAGAACGTGGCCAGGGTTTCCGCGTCCCACTCCGGGTTGGTCGGCGGGATAAAGTCCGCAACCACAAAGGCAATAATGAACATGACGCCAGACACGCCGCCGCAGATGCCGCCCAGCTGTTGGACGGCCGTGTTGCTCATGAGCCATGACTCGGCCATGCGAGCCGAGATGCGCGTGAGAAAGCTGTTGAGTCCCATTGTGGTACTTGTATTTCTGAAAGTCGTTGAAGTTTTGTGTGTTTGTTGACGACAGTGTTGATGATAGACATCTCAGAACAGAGCACAGAAGCTAACGCGGCCATATTTATGCTTATTGCTAGATTTAGTCGGAAAACACAGCCGCTCACGTTCCAATATTTACATCCACGATATCCGATGTAGTAGAGGAAGGTCAAGCGATAAGCACAAAATACGACCTTGTGTCGGCACATCTTGGTTCGAGTTAGGGCTACCCCAGGTTGTCAACTCGAAGCTCGGAGCCGAGTTTCTCTGTTTAGGCAAGGCGCCCCGCGCAATGTTGCTAGCAGCATTCACCGAGATAGTTGCAGATCTTTCCCTTTTTTTTCAATGGGAATCGTCTCATAAAATAGAAAATAATGGAGTGTTATGTCTTCAAGTTTCGGCAATTGCTGATTCGATCGGGCCTGTGTTGTCGTGGTTAAGATGTAAATCTCTTTGTGTTTCTCCCACAGCGCCGCATTGCCGACAGCTTAGTGACCAGCAGCAAGTTGAACGCGTTCGAATCTTTTACATCTCACATCGGAAATCATCCCCGCAAAACATCTGTGCATATCCGGGGTACATGGTGAGAAGGAGGGCAGTCAGCCGTGATGTAACCTTGGTACGAATTGCCGACTCATACCCAGATAGTCAATAAATATTGGCGAAAGTATATTCATTCTTTGACAAGGCACTCAATTCAAGCAGACCAAAAAAGATGTTTCTTTTTAAGGGAGGATAAGTACTATTATGTACTTTTCACCGCATGTACATCAAAGATGGAGAGTTGGCTGCAGTATAGATCTACAGATATAACGAGTAGCGGACGCGCTGTCTCTTAACGAACTTCCGCGACAGGTAACAAGCTTAGTTTACATGCTCGATATCGGCAAGAGCAACAGCCTTTGGTGCCTCACCTTCGGCGTTTGCAGAAAGATCGACCTTGGTGGCTGCGGATGATTAGCAATGTACGAGAATAATAATACAGGCTCGGGGTCACTTACAAGAAAACTTGCGTGCGGGAACACGGCTCTCAAACAGGAACTCAATCTCTTCGAGCGAGCGACCGGCCGGCTCGGGCAGCAGGAAGAAGACCCAAGCGACAGCTGCAAGTGTCAAGCTGCCATAGATAAAGCCAACACGAGTCTGCAGGTTGGCGGCGTCGGCGTTGAACAGATAGGGGAACACGAAGCTGACAAGCCAGTTGAAGAACCAGTTGGTGGAGGTCGACAGCGTCATGAGCTTGTTGCGGTTGTGGCCCGTGGCAATTTCAGAGCAGACGACCCAGACAGTAGGACCCCAGCCGAAGCTGAAGAAGATCATGTAGACAAAGACCATGGCGACGACAGTACGACTGGCGGCGAGGGTTGGGTTGGCTTCCTGGAGGTTGAGGCCGACACCGGCCATGATCATGAGAGCAGCAGCCATGGGGATACCGGAAATCAACAAGAAAGGACGACGGCCCATCTTTTCGATACCATACTGGCTGATCCACGTGGCGGGGATGCCGACGACGTAGAGCGTGACCTGGATGATGAAGGGGTTCTGTTTCTGTCAGTAGTAATTTCAGGCGAGCAATAAGCGTATAGAAAAATAGCACGTACCTCAATGCCGATGACAGTGAAGAAGTAGGGGCCGTAACCGGTGATGAAGTTGATGCCTGTGCCCTGTTGCAGGGCTATAAATTTGTTAGACTTCGTGTAGACAACAATGGACGACGTATGATTTCAACTCACCCTGAAGAGCACATCCGAGATAGGCCTTGCGCAGCTCCACGGAACTCTTAATGATGCTCTTCCACGAGCTGCCCTCGCCGGCCAGCGACTCCTGGTGCAGCATCTGCACAATAGCCTGGGCATCAGCTTGGACATCGGCATCAGGGCCCTTGAGACGACGCAGGGCCGCAGTGCAGTCGTCGATGCGGTTCTTGGCTGCAAGCCAGCGAGGTGACTCAGGGCAGAACAGAAGCAGACCAGACGACAGGATAATGGGGAAGATGTACTGCACAGCCATGGGGATGCGGAAGGCGCCAGTGTCGGTACGCTCCTTGGTGGAATAGTCGACACAGACACCAATAATCAGACCCAGGCCAATGTTGAACTGGTACATGCTGACAATGGCGCCACGAACGCGAGCTGGGGCACAGTCGGCCAGATACAAGGGCACAAAGTTGGAGATGAGGCCGACAGCGTAGCCCAGGACCAGACGACCAGCAATCAAAAGACCCAGAGCAGTACCGGCGACCTGGAGGGTGGTGCCGATGACGACGATGATACAGGCCAGCAGCAGGCCACCCTTTAAACCAATGGACTGGCCGATCCAAAAAGCCGTGACAGCGCCGACAAACTCGCCAACGTTGATGATGGATGTGACGAGGGACTGACGGGACGCTGAGACGACCATGGCACCCGTGGCGGCATCAAAGGTGCCATAGTGTTCGGCAAACGCGTCCATCACGAGGATACCTTGGGGAGGAAAGAGGCGTTAGACAACGTATGTATGGAGAGACGGGTGGATGGACGAGTATTGACATACCTGAAAAGTAACTCGTGTCATAGCCAAACTGGAAGGCACCCATAGCGGCGATGAGACAGATGACAATGGCTCGCCATTGGCTCAGGATGGACTCCGTGGGAGGTGAGGCTGCCATGTTGGACGTTGTCGAGGGAATTGCTGATGAGATCTCTGATGATGGGGGTTGATAGGGCTGATGGGGGCCAAGAGAGGATGATCTGGGATTATTGAGGTGCTGGGATCGTGAGATGGAAAGGATGCACTCAGCACCTTATATAACCAGCCGACAGATGCTTCTTCAGAAACATCCGACCGATCAACGGCATTGACTTCGGTATCCGAGGTTGAAGAAGGGGGCAAGGAGGAACGAACGAGCAAACGAACGACTGTCGTTCTGGCCCAGCTTTAGCTTCGTGGGGAAGCCTTTCTGGGGAAGAACGTGGAGGGTCATGCAGAACAGAAAAACGCAACAAAGAAACGAAATACCCCTATGGAAAAGAAGCGAAAAAAGTTGTGCCCGTCGTACAGCCGTTGCAGCTGGCCGTGAGTGCATGACCCTGGCAGTGTATACACAGTAAGTTTTGTCCAAGGGCGAATTGGACGAAACAGAGTGCAACGCGACGACGTCCGGGGTCTAGAGAAGGGGGAAATGGGGGAATTACGTGCACTAGCTAGACCATTTACACGAGCCGTCGAAATCGGCCGCTACAGGGATGCAGAATGTGCCGCTCCGCCAAGAACGGCGAAGATTTGTCGATGCATCTCCACAATTTGCGAAAAAAAAAAAAAAAAGAATAGAGGGAAACTGCGACGGTCGTAACTCGCACCAATACAAGAAGGTCAGTGCCGAGTTTGGAGTGAGTCTCGAGCAGGTCGGCTGCAAATTATTGAACTGAAAATGGGCTGAAGTAAGGGTCAGTTGACAGCCTTTTGAGAATTTGATGCCGCTAAACCTTGTTAGGCCACGACAAAAACGAGCCGAGCGCATGTAGTAAATAGACCGCCTCATAGACACTCACCATCAGATCGTTGGGACGGCATTTGACGTCGTACTGCCGTACTTCCTGCCGGATATCGGCACATGGCGCATCCCATCTCGCCCTCTTACAGCCGTCTTTTTCTGCCGTTTCTTTTCTTCCGTGTCTCGCGGTCCAAATACAACAAACCGTGCCACTTCCGAAGCGTTGGCAAATATGACAAAATGCGAAAATGCTATCTTTCAATAACCCTTTTTATTCTCCCTCGACATCCTACGGGAAATACGCCGACGCGTACTCTTTGTACATACGACCGGCACCCGTGACCAATAATAAAAAGGACGACCAAGCGCCTGCGAGAACGGCGTCGGCAAGCACATAATTTTCAGACTCTACGATTCTCAGCCCTTTCGATTTTTGCGTCTCCCGATTTCCAAGACTACCCAAACTCGATAGTATCCACAGACCGAACAGACTCGCAACATGTCTCTCCCGCCGACTCAATCCTGTGGCGTTGGGCGTCTTGCACGCCAGGACAGCCCCTCTGTCCAACTACCAACATGGGAGTCACCAAGCCTTGCACAGACAGTTGTTGGTAGACTATCACCTGTGTCTGGCGACCTCGAGGAGTTTCGTGGCATTCCATACGGCACGGTCTCAGCACGCTGGGAACAATCGCACATCCGCAACCGTCTGCCTCGCGATGTCTTTGACGCAACACACAACGGCCCCAAATGCATCCAGCCATCCGAACCCAACGACTCTCGCACCTACCAGGCCTACCTGCCCTTCCCCGGCGATGCAGAGTCTGAGCTTGACTGCTTGAACCTGTTTGTCATTCGGCCCAGCCCGGCCGCTCTGCAGCGTCATGGAATCGCGCCGTATGCCCGTCTACCGGTTCTCGTCTGGATTCACGGCGGTGCACTCGCCTTTGGTGCCGGCACCGATCCCATGTGGGGTGAGCAGCCCCCCTGGATGTTTTATACTGGTTTTATCACTAACTGTCGTCAGACCCCTCCGGACTTGTCCTCCGGTCCTTGACGAACGGCACACCCATCATCGCCGTCGCCATCAACTACCGCCTCAACATCTTTGGCTTTGCCGCCTCGTCCGACATTCTCGCCGCCCAAAACCAAGACCCGACATCCACGGGTGGCCTCAACTTTGGTATTCGTGACCAAAAGGTGGCCTTGGCATGGGTGTCGCGCAACATCTCTGCGTTTGGCGGTGACCCCGAGTGTATTACAATCGGTGGCCAGTCCGCGGGTGCCGTGTCGACTCACACGCACCTGAGAGAAGCTACATGTGCTGCTACTTCCCCACTCAGAAAACAGCCCCTGTTCCGTCGTGCCCTTCTGCATTCTGGTGCACTCGGCACACTGGGTCCGTTGACCTTGGAGAGCTGCGAGTCTGCTTGGCAAGAGCTGTACGAAGCGTTATTCGGACCTGGCAGTTTCAGCCAGACTGCCTCTGCACATGAACGTGTTGCCCGCATGCGTCAAGTGCCGGCATCACTTATCCTGCAGGCAGCAAAGTCGATTCACAAGGATGTCTTTCATGTTGTGTCCGACGGCATCACCACGAACGAGCTGACTTCTTCGCTCGATGCCCCCAGCCACCTGGCCGTGGATATGGGACCAATTGACTTGACTAATCGCCGTGCTCCATCACCCTCAAAGGGCATTGATGTTTTTCTCGGCGTGACAGACCTGGAGGCCAGCATCTTCTTGCCAAGAGACTATACCTTTGTTGAGATCCAGGCCCTGTTTGAGGTGGCCTGCCCTAACGCCACTCGCCGCAATGCTATTCTGCAATCCTACGGCCTCACAGAATCTACGACGGAGAAGGAAGTCCAGCACGGCTTGATGAAGCTGATGAGCGATGCCATGTTTGAGGTGCCAGTCAGCATCACGAATAAGGCTCTCCGTGCTCAACAAACGTGGGACGCCATTGGCCAGGTCCAGGCCTTCCATGTCAAGACGGGCAATCCCTTCCCTGGTCCGAGTGCAGGCGTGGCTCACCACTGCGTCGAGCTTGTCTACCTGTTTGGCGCTTTTGAGAGTTATCTGGCTGGCGCCGACAAGGGTATCGCTCAGCCATACACCGAGCCAGGCCAAGAAGCAGACACAGGTTTTGTCGGCCAGGTCGACACGGTCGACACGGTCGAATATAAGCAGACCAACATTGAGTTGAGCCACTCGATGCAGGATACGTGGATCAATTTTATTGTTGCCGATGATTGGAAGGCACCGGGAGGTCCTGATTCGGTTTTGGTCTATGGAGTGGACCGCAGTTCTGGGTTGGAAAGTACAACCGAGGACCCGGCATGGCAGACACGACGCCAGCGGTGGGAGCTCTTGAGTCAGGACCCAGAGACAATGTTTAAGCTTTGCGAGGTAATTCGGAGGGGTTGAAACGATAGCATTGTGTAACAACGACTTCTATAATTTGAATTAATACCGTCTACTTCTTTGTCTCCAACTGCCGGCCCATGTCACCGTTCCACAATCCACTGTGTCCAACTGTCCACCTGTAATTGAGAAGCGCCGGATCCAGCCAGTCTTCGTCGGAAGCCGTGGTAACGACTGCTTCTGTATTCCCTAATTGGAGCTGATGCTGCGCCTCTACACACTTGGCAATCGTATCCTGCAGAACCCTTGCAAACGTCTTTTGATACTTGATGTTGACAGTAGCTTGAAATGCCTCGAGTGTTCTCAGATAAGTGCGGCAGCTGTTCAAAATGTACTCGTCGGCCGAGTGGCGCAGCTTGCGGGCGAGACTGAGGAAGATGAAAGATGAGTGTAAGAAGTAGGTGCCGAATAGGCGGTAGCATTGGTGTAGTTTAGGATCGCGACGAAGAATTTGTGCGGTAACCTACTGTCGTCAGCGATATTTTATACGGGGCAGATGTGAAGGACGGAGACCTACCTTTGTACACTTGTCGGCATGTTCGGCAGCAATTAAAAAGTCTTTTGACAACAACCAGTCCGTGTCCTGGAAGATGTCGACGGGGTCGAGCTTGCCATACAGGATGGTGTACATGCAATGCAGCATGTGCCATGCATACAGCAGCATCCTGGGCTCTGATGGACACTCTTCCTCAAAATCTCTATCCAGATCGCGGAGTTGGCCAGAATCCAACACCATGACCGAGATTCCGGCATGGTCCGAGCTTGAATTTGACGTTTGTGAAGCACGTCTTGTCCGTGCAATGAGGTCACGAACAGATCGGTCGAATGTGCCCATGTTCTGTACGATTGTCGATCGAAGAGTCTCGTGTAGAGCTGTGTTGGACCCCAAGCTAGGGTGTTGACGAAGATAATGATACTCGAGGATGTCGGAGAGGATGCTAGAAGATGGTTAGAGTAGCACGTGTTGGGTAAGGGGATTGATAGACATACGCAGCTAGTGGCACGAATATGCCAAACCAGTCGAGTGACACAACTTCGTAGCCAAGACCTTGTGGAGGCTCAGCCTCGTCTCCCAGATATAGTTCTCCATCGGCCATCCATATCTCGTCGCGGCATGGCCGCCGAATATATCGGCATTCCGACTCGGCAAACGTTGGCCGCCAGTTGAACGAGAAGCTGCTATGTTTGTCGACGACATAGGCGCCCCACCACAAGCGGCACCGTTCTTCTCGCTCTTCTTCGGTGACAGAGGTACCTTCCGGGACCACATTTATCTGTAGCTGCTTCATCAGGTAGTTGAAGTACATCATTCGATGCGGCAGGTACTTGT
Organism: Ophiostoma sp. CBS 140.51; assembly: GCA_029298735.1. Classification (NCBI taxonomy): domain Eukaryota; kingdom Fungi; phylum Ascomycota; class Sordariomycetes; order Ophiostomatales; family Ophiostomataceae; genus Ophiostoma; species Ophiostoma sp. CBS 140.51. The sequence continues at coordinate 21,677 of JANSLP010000432.1, forward strand.
GGTTCTCGTCGTCACTCGTGCTGATTGAGCAGAGCATATAGGTTGTGACGGCATCGTCAAAGCAGGGTTCGGTTTTGTGCAGAAACACGGGCTCCATCAATGCCAAGGACCGGGCGTGTAAGGCGTTGCGGAGCCGTGCACGGTCTCCGTGGCCGAGGTGAGCTAGAGGCGGTTCTCCGGATACCGTACACATATAACACGAGAGGCCTAGGCGTGGTGAGTATATACAACGGTCATGCTGGGGATGTGAGAACATACATAGGATCGATAGAAGAAGGGAGGCCGTGCACTCTCGGAAGCCATCGGATCGGAGGATACTGTGGCGACGCAACAATGTGCCGTGTGGGATCTGGTCGGGTGACGAGAAGAAGTTCTCCAGCAAGTGGCAGGCATCTTGTGTCGAACATAGGCGTGGCTGGCCGTTTATACTGTCATCGCCAACGCCATGTGGCCGCAGACTGTGTAAAATCGGATATCCCGGCGGACGAGGCTCCGAAATGTGAACCTTGACGGCCGTGGGCTTCCGGCCGGGTTTGAGGAGTGGCCGTTCCGACTTGCAGACAATGCCAAGGTCTAGAGTATTATTGTTAGATACACGCGCAATAAGTAAGGTCAATTGCAATTGATATAACCTACCGGCACATTGTCGACATCCTTGGATGGAGTTGAAGCATTTGATTTTCCTATGTGTCATATCTCCGCGTTAGCTGTGCCATGCCCTCCCCACGTGGGTCGATCGCGAAAAAGCGGAAAGCTGCGGGAAGGATCCGGTCGCCCGTCTCAACTGCCGTACCTCTTGTGGCACCGATCGCAGGCAACGCGTGTCCGGTCCATGGTGGAAATGCGTTGTCTCGTTAACACCGTTGGTCGTGAGGGATCGTGAACTGACCGGTAGATGTCAATTGAGTGTCGTCGCGATGTCAATGGGTGAAGAGAATTGGTGGAAATGAAATCGAGGGTGCGATCGACTAAGCACTGACCTCCTGTCCGGCAATATTTTGGTGGTAGTTTTTGGGTCGTTTTTGTGGCCTTTCTGCCTTTGTGGTTTGTAAAAACGCCCCCAAATTTCCAGAATTTTTCTATTTCTGACCCAACTTCCCCTCAATCGGGCGTCGCGCCAACGTCTCGGCATCAACCACGCTAACCTTGACGGCAGGCAAGTGAGGCAGTGTCGGGTCCGCTGTGGCTCATAACTGGGTAAATTTCGGTCTACGGTCTGTCGATGAACCAAGTTTACATTCTCTTTCTTCGTATTCGTTTGTCGACGGGTGTGTAGTTCGTGGTCTGATAAGAAAGCAGCCACGTGTGGAACGTCACACGAAATGCTCAATTCTTCAACAAGCTTTATGACTTCGTGTATCGGAGGCTAGCTTTCCTGCGTACAGATTGGTAAATTGATGTTTGGAATTTCTAGGTACATTCATGGGTGTTTTCTATTATGTATTGTCAAAGTGGTGGATGACCTGTCTGACAGTCTTCGCTCTCCTTTCGTTCTTTTTTTCTCTTTCAAGTTTGCTAGCGCCTTGGTGGGAGGCGAAGGCC
>JANSLP010000043.1:0-164312 GCA_029298735.1 Ophiostoma sp. CBS 140.51
CGCACATGAGGAAATACAAAAAATTAGCCCCATTTATTTGTCCACGAATGTCGACGGGAGCCCCACAAAAAAAGTAATATTTTCGGCCCCAAGGAGATAGGTGGCTACTGTGAGACACTGTGCACCCGCCTCGCTGTCAATAAAAGGGGGGAATTTCGAAAAATCAGCCCAGGAAATAGCGACCCACTGTTTCTTTTTCTGGCCTAGCTCCTTCATTCCGGGAGATTTAAATTGGCCCCGCGAGGTACCTGCTACGAGTCACGGCCACCCCTCGCTCCACTATCACCCCGTCATCCGGCATGGACTCTTGGAAGGTTAGCTGGGTACCTTGTACATTACTGGGCCGCTCTCTCTGGTCCCGGGTCGTATGGTGGGGTTCTCTTGCCACGAAAGGAAAGATGTACTGAATGTATCTTTCTCCATAAAGATATGTGGAGGTACCTCTATTTCGACTGAGATACGTCAACCCAGTCAACACGCTTCCCCGCCAGTCCAAAGTAATTGTCCTGCTGTGACTTTGAAGGCATGTTTTGGATTCCTCTTCGAGCTTTCCAGTGCTGCCGCTCTGGCGAGTCTGCGATCGAAGAAGCCGTCAAAGTCGTCACTGTCCTGCAGTGAATGGACAGCTCGCCGTCACACTTGCTCGCTCCAGATCCGTCTTCTAGGCGAAAAGAAAGACCGCGGAAAGAGGACAGAAGGAGAGGTAAATACTTTGTGCTTCTAGAGGGAGAGAAAGAGCTGCTTGTTTATTTCTGCAGCCTCCACGGGTTTGAAAAGGGCCTTTTCTCGATATTGACCTGGCCTGCCCGTCCGTCGCTCGACTCGTCCCTTTCCCGGATGGGCAACATGCGGAGGGAGCGTCTTTTCTGCTGAATACGACGTCTTTTCCTGTTCGTTTCTGCGTTCAAACAAGAGTCACGAGGGCTTTGACAGAGCGGTTCCGTCTGTTCTTTTCCCGTTTGAACAAAAAGAGGCAAAGACGAGCAAAGAAAAGAGTAAAACGAACGTCGTAGCGTCGCTTGTGGGGTCGGGCCCTCGGCCTGGTCCCGAGTAAGACGTGAAGGCAAGTCTCCAAGACTTTGGAGGAGAAAACGATGAAGAGAAAGAGGAGGAAAACGAAACACACGCGTGACAGAGGAAGACGCAAGACGCAAGACCAAGACGCAGTTCGAAGCTGTCCGCTGCGTCGACTGTTGCAGTGCATTGATCCTGCGAGTTGACGAACGAAGAAGTTCACGGAGACAAGATGGAGAAAGACAAAAAACAACAAGAAAGGCAGACAATAACAGACGCGGCTACCTCGCACGTCGCAGTCGCAGTCGCAATCACTCGTGTCGGAGAACCAACAGCCACCAGCCAAATCAAAGTGAGGCTTGTCCTTTTGAGTGGTGTATGTGTGTGTGTGAGTGGGCGTCTTGCAGCAGAAAACAGAGAAACGGACACTTCCCGCCCAATCCCCTCCTTCCCTCTCCTCCTTCTTCACAAGTAAGATACTCGTCTTACTCGCACGACGCAACAGAGCAGGAGTGTGTCGGAGAGGATGGAGAGGGGAATTAATGGGCGAACGCCTTCTTGTGTGTACTCTGCAGAGACAGAGTCACAAAAATAGAGAGAGGAAGAGGCGTGCTGGAAACTGCGCCAGGAAAACCCCACGCACACAAACACGGGAGCTGCAGGAAGCCGAGCCACTGGAATGCTGCCGCTTGTTATTTTCATGTGCTGCCTTTGAGTGCGTGCATTTGTGTCCGCATAGTTGTCTGAGTTCCCTGAGAGGAGGCAAGGAGAGAAGGAACATAGGAAAGTCGACGCATCTCGTTTGGGCGATGATGTGTTCTCAAGTTCCCCAAGTTGGCTCAATATAGCCAATGGTTCCGAAGGGCGAATTGGCTAAAGCCACTTTTGGTCGTGTCCCGGGGGCGGCGGAAGGCAACACGGCCTCTTCTTTCTTTTGAAGAGTTTCTTTTTGCGTTCCTTTGTCGATGGATGTATCTCTATTTCTACTTCATCTGCGAGATAATATGTTGTGTGTGTACTCCTTCCAGCGGAGTGAAAGGACGTCAAGAGACCTCACGTGCCACTGCCGTTCTTTCCATTTTCCCGTCGATGCACATCATGGATGGGGAAAGAGCGACGACATCTGAAATGAGGGGCAGTTTCGACGTCGTTTCTGCAACAGGAAAGAGCTTGTCAAAAGACGTATGCAATAGAGTCTTTCTGATTAATGAGACAGTCAAAGAAAAACAGAGATAAAGCCGTCAAACGTCTAACAACAACTAACACGGCACCAAACATCCCACTTCGTGGCATTTGAGTCTGTTAGTTTTTGCACAAAGCTTTAAAAAGGCCCTGAAAGTCAGAGGTGGCGATAGTCAGGTACCCGGCCAGCCAAATTACAGGGGAAAGAGACAAGTTCAGCGGAGAAAGCAACAACGGTTTGGAGGGGTCGCAAGGTCGAAACCGTCTGAAAAGCAACAGAAACAGTGACCGAGACTACATTGAAAACCGCCCTAGAGCGGGTTTACCCCTCGCTAAAAGAAACGAGAGAAAGAAAAGTAAGAAAAAAAACAGTAGCGGGTGACCTGCTAAAACAGAAGGAGGGGAAAGCGAAAGAGGAAAAGAGAGAACGAACGAAAGAGGGGCCATGAATACCGAGGGAAGGAAGGCGCGAAGAGAGCGAGGTGAGAGCGAGGGCGAGAGGAAGGAACAGAACAAACAAGAAGAGGAAAGAGACGCAAGAAATGAAAAAGGAAAAAGAGGAAAGTGCGACAAAGAGGTACGCAACACACGCAAGAGGAAAGAGACAAGCGGCTGCAAAATGCAAGGCAAACAACGCGCAGCCCCACTCTGTCGCAAAAGAGAGATGGTGCTTCTTGTCTTTTGGTCACCCACTCTCCGCAAAAACGCCCCTCGATGCGCCAGTTTCTTTTCTTCTTCCTCTCTTCCTTATTAAAGCCGTGTGCACCGTTCGCACACTGTACAAGTATTGCTCCATGCATTGCAGCAGGTTGTCTTTTGTTCTGTCGTGCCTGCCTGTTCTGGCTTGCTCTGGTGAGGCAAGTGCGAAGGAGGGAGGAGACACGGAGAGGACGAGAGAACGGAGGGGGACCACCAGAAGACTCGTGGCACGAGGCACAAAAAAGGCACTAAGGCACTAACATGATAGTGCAGGTATTACGGCAATGGCCGAGGTCGTTTCTTTTGGTTTATTTTGGCAGGAGCGCGAGACCAACGACAATCATCAAATTCAGAATTCAATACTAAGATAAAATACAATGCGTATCCAGTGCCCATCACAGGCATTGTTATCCGTGCAACCCACTCATATGCCCTGAAGAAGCAGAGTGTATTAATTCTACTCGTGCCCCCCTGGGCGCAATTTCCAGTGTGCAGCGCCGGTGTGCGCCTCGTATTTTGAAAGAAAAAAAATAGCGGCGCGTTTGCAGCTCATCCTTGGTCTGTTTTCTGTTGGCGCGCTTTTTCTGGCTTTATTACGAAGCATTCCTGTGGACTGTTATTGCGACAGCTTCCATGGCGCATGTGTTGCAGGATATTGCCGTGTGTGGACGTGGCGCGTGTGCGCGCAAAGTAAATCACAGAACTGTAGAAACCAGACCGGTCGCACGTCCACCAAAAGAAACACGGATGAACGACCATGGACGAGCACATCATCAGAACCAGAGAACAGAGAGCCAGGCACGAGCACAGCGTCATTGTCAAAGCTCAGCAGAAGAACAAAGAGAGGGACAGAGAGGGACAAGAGGGACAGAAATGCGAAAACAGGTGGGGTTAGACTCATTTCCTCTCTAGTCGCGTCTTCCAACTTTTGGCTGTTCGGTACGTGACTCTGTTTTCCTTTTCTCCTTGCCCTCGCCCTCGCCCTCCTTCTTCTTGATCGCCAATTTCCAGCGTCTCCAGTTGCTGGACTGTCGCAAACCCTGCCAGTCTGCCAGGCCAACCCCTAGAAACTCTCAGCGAGCAGGACACCGGATCGGTCCTTAGGCATCTCGGGGCTGGCTTCCGCCCGCATTAGGGTGCCGAAAAAAGAGACACTACTCACACTTTTGATGTGGACTTGGGTCAACTTGTGTGGGTTTGGGTGGACTGGGGCGGGCACTCAATGTGAGAAAAGACATGAAAATTGGAGTGACGCGACAGGGGTAGGGGAGGAAAGAACAGGGCGACGGATGGGAGGAGGGGCCATTTAAAATCTTGGGACCAAACATGGGTCTGGTTCGCGTGTGGGACAGGGGGCCATGAGAGGAAAGAAGAGGGAGAAAGAGACAAGAGAAAAGGAGGGACAGTCGAGGTAGTGAAAAGCAGCCAAGGAAAAAGAGAGACAAAGTCTCAAGATACAAGATACAAGTCTGAGATACATCTGCTTTGTGGCGCGGAAGGAAGGGAATACAAGTCCCCGTGAGATACGATGCAGATTGAAGATTGAGGGATGAGCACAGGAAAAAAAGTACCGGCCGTCCATGAGATATCCTGGCAGATGAAGCCAGTTGGCGCAATGTTTATTATTTTAGGGGGCTGCTTTGAATATCAGCCGTTGGAGGTGCCTCAGTAGAGTTAAACTCCCGCTTCATTTCAACAGGAAAGATACAGCCTGCCAGAGGGCTCTCTATTTTCGGTTCTAGAAAGAAAGAAGCCGGACAATACATAGAGACCGGCACTGTGCGTGGATGCAAGACGGGTCGCTGAACGGTCCGCGTTGCAACATCTTCACCGAGTCTGGATAGGCCTTGGAAATACACCTATTTTGTCCCATTTTGTCCACTGATTGGCAACGCTCGGGCACAAGCAAGACCTGTTTTTGGCCTGTGGGAGTGGATTGTCATCGATCCTAGCTGACTGTTTACTCGACTGTCGTCCCCGCGGGCCATCCGAGATGTATATTTTGGGGGCACCGGAAATTTGAAGTACAGGGATTGTCGTGCAGTTTTTTTCGCGATTCATAACTCATTTTGATTTCATTCTTTCCTTCTGTTGCGCTTCTACCCTTCCTCACCTTCCTCACAGGCTTCTTTGGCGTCTCCTATTTTGGGAGCATTCTCCACTCCTCCTTCAAGCCGTTCTGTTCGATTCTCTGTGAGTCGACTTCGCGGCGCGAGACAGCCCCATCGAGCCTCGATGTCCAGTGCGTGTCGAGGCCTGTCGATTGTCGATGCTGTCCGCCGGATATGTTCACCGCATCGACGACCGCTTGGGGCGTGGGGGCATGGCTGTTGTTATTGGGTGAGTTAAAGTAGCAGAAAAAGAAAAAGAAAAAAGACTTGTATGTACGACGTTTGTTCATCGTCGTATTGAAAACATTCCTGCACCTGGAAACACTCAGCTGTCAGTGATTTGACCCTCGCTGGCCACCGAGGTCTGCGGCCATGCTTCCTTCTTCCGTCGTCCGTCGTTTCTTGTTTTGCCACCCCCTATCTTCCGCCGCATCACAGCCCAAACCCCAAGAGAACCAACAGTCAGGTCCCAGCGTAAAACGAGGACTGGCCAGCACATCGTCGATACTCTTGATCTGTTATTGGGCGATGAGAGAGTGAGTGTGACTCGGTCCCTCCCTTTGGCTCTCTCCTTTTTTTGCCAACCCTCTTTTTCAACTCCTCCTGCCCTCTTCCCCTTTTCTTGCTTGTCCTCGTCTTTATGGAGTTTCTTTAGGTCTTTTGGGTTTTTTCGCTGTCCACACCCCCCTGCTGCGAGATTAGGACTTTCCCACCAGAAAGCAAGTAAAGAAAGCAGAAAGTCCAGCAAGCAAGCAAGCCCAGCAAGCCTCTCGAAAAACAAGCCAACCCCCTGGCAATTCCCCCCCTTTCTCGCCTGGTCTCGCCTCTGGCAAAAAGGCACCAACACCGTGGTTCCGGGCATCTCAAATCGGCAGCTGGGTTGCGATGGGTCTGTTGGGCTCTGTATCTGACGGCACGCCAATGGGGTTTTTTGAGTGTGCCCCCTTTTTTTCTGTCTGTTTTCTGCGGCTGCTCCTTGCCCTCATTTTCTTCTTTTGTTTCTATGGGGCTGTTTCGAAATGTTCTTTTTGATGGGGCTTTTCTTTTTCACTCCCCTGAGGCATGGCAACTTATCTACGGCGACCTCCGTGTGTACCTATATCTCAAATCTATCCCTCCTTCACTGCTATCTCTACTGAGCATTGTGACTCCCATCCTTTGCGATAACTGTCGCTCTGGCTCATAATGAGTCTCCCTGAGAGAAAAGTGCGCAGCTCCTTGACACTTGCACGCCGAAGAAGCAAGCTGCCAAAACAGACCAAACAGTTCAAAAAAAAAAAAAAAAAAAAAAAAAAAAAGAACGCTATTGTAAGCGGTCCGGCCTTAGCGCCCCTGTCGCTCTCTTCTCTTGGTGCGTTTTGGTGGTCTTGGGCAATGAAAAGTGTCCATCAACGGGGCGCGAGCGAAGAGCGTCCCGCTCCCTTCCCTCCAAGCCCCGAGCCGGCCGTTACCCGGTAGGCCCAAATGGTCCCAAAAATGGTCCCCCAGCCCCAGTTAGGCGGTGGCCCATATTTTTACTCATTTTTCAGTTCGGCAAGAGAGAGTGGCAGGTCTGGCAGTTCAAACAAAGGGTCAGAAATTGGACAGTCCAAAAAAAATACGCTACGGGGAGGACCCAACGACCCACCACTTCCATCCTTGGGAAATGGAGTTCCAACGCGACTCTTAAGTACATGCATACGCCGTAGTCACTGTGGGAACATAAGGAAGACGAGGAAGGAAAAGAAGAATTTTAAATCGAATGTGGAATAATCAAGTGGGAGAAAACCGTTCACCGTTCTTTTGAATCTCGAGTGTGGCTTTCCATCTGTTTTCTTCCTCTCACAAGTGGCTGCCGACTTGCTTCACACCGTGGCTTGTCCTTTTCTACGTTTTTGCAGTTGCGACTGCAGCTACAGCTGTAGCTGCAGGGAAGCTCCATAGCTCTCCACAACCACCCTCCACCGTCTTCAATGTTTTCGATGTTTGCAACCAAAAGTCGGTGAAAGACACATCATGTCACCGACGGCCCTCTCTCTCTGAGAATCAGACAATGAATGGATCTCTTTTTCGTGTTTGTGTTTTTGTGTTTTCATACCCGGGTTGTGCTTATTGTGGCTGGAAGGCGCAACTTCTTCATGGGCAGAGCAAACAGACTGTTCGTCTCGTCCAGATCGGATATCGTAAATGCAGCCGCCCGTGTCGATATTGATATCCTCCGGGAGCTCCCCGTCCATCTCCCACCACCGACTTTCCGGGCCATCCACATAGACGGCGACGACAGACGACAATAATTGCATGAATCAGCTTACTCATATTGCAAACTTGAAGACTCTATCCTTTTGCAGAATCGAACCAGCCACATTACCGTCCTTGCAGGCCCTGTCTGGGACCCCATCTTATGTCTTGTGTTCTGGCCTGGCCTGGCCACTGTTCCCTACTCAACCTAAGTTCATGATATGCGGTGAAGCCCTATCGAAACAGGACTAGAGAAGGGAAAGACGCCGACACTGTGCTTGTCCCTCCCGACCGCCGGCCTTCCGGTGTCGTGCTCGCCCAAAAAAGGACAAAAAGATCCCAGGCACACCTGCATCAAAACCAACCCCTGGTTCCTGCATCTCGTGCATTGTTTCTTACGTTTTTCCGTCCTCGTTTCCGTGTTGTATTTCTTGCACCTTTTCTTTACCTCTTTTGTCTTCTTCCCAACCACCCCACGAACGACACCGCCAGAAACCGTTCGCTGTTTCTTGCGGCCTCTCAGGGCCGTCGAGTCGGTGAAGGGCTGCAAGTGGGGGCCTCCTCCGTTGTCTTCGGTGGCCCCTCCAGACCCGCCCGGCCGGGGACTGGTAAGGTCCACCTTCCGGCACACCGCCTCGAGTATTTACAGCAGAAGTTGGGCAGAGAGAGACACATTCACGACAGTGCGCAACCTTTTTCTTGTCAAGGCCTGTCGCTAAACTCTTCGTCGTATTGTGGAGTCTTTCGTGCAGAGAACCGCCGAGGTTGAAGACTGATGTGCAGCTGGCATCCGCAACGGGAGCGCGGAGTGCAGACCGGGGCGTCTCGACGAACCGTCCGATCACCACGTGCCGAATGAGGGCGGTGAATTCAATGGCCGAGGCTGGCCGGTAAAGGAGTCTACATGCAAGTAGGCCTCGTTTATGTACAACTGACTGTTTGCTTTGCATCGGTTGCGTTGCCAGGGCTGCAGGTGTTGTTCGATTTGACCCCTTCTGGTTTCGTGCCGTGACTACGTTTCGGTATTGAGTATTTGATATGTTGAAGCGCATATTTATTGTCACTTGCTTTGCTTGATTGAAAACTCTATGGTGTGTATGTGTGTATATTTGGTTTTACATTCATGTTTTAAGATTCATTTTTATAGAAAAAAATTGCCTTGGAGAAGAAATAAAGAAATAAAGAAAATAGAAGAAAAAAAAAAGTCTAGTCTACACTATATTATATTTCATACCCTATCACAAAAGATCCTATATTAAATACTCATAATATCCCTGCACCGCACATTAGAAAATTAGAAGTGGTAAACATATTTTAATCCAATACCTATACATACCAGAGAACCAGACCCGATTCTGATATCATGATGATGGCATAGTCGGCCGGCGTAGAGGAAACTCCGACAGACCATATTAACGACATATATCACCTGCCCGCACTGTAATTGCGATGGTATAAAAATCGGAGGAGGTAAAGCACAGGAGCTGGTATTGCTTCTCTCTGACAGTCTAAGCACCCTGATAGTATTTCACATAGGAGTGTCAACAGATACACTCAGACGACCCCGGGTCGGATAGCGAACATCGAGCTTTAAACTCGCAGCATCTAGATCGGGGCGTTGGGACCTGCCCTTGCCTGGAGGCCTTCTGTATACTGTCATGACAACATAGACGAAGTCTCGTACCTCGCCGATTTGTCAACACAATCAACGTTCCTGACGGGCAGTTTATTCGGCCAGGTGATGAATCTGACATTCTGATTGGAATTAACAACCAAGGCTCGACATTGACACCACGAGTACAGAGGATGTAGCGCTAATCTCACAAACCACCGAGCATGCATCAGTAAGGACATATGCTCGACTTTCAAGCCGAAGTGGATGGCCGGCGGTTTATAAACTATGCCGCTCGAGGGGGAAGTAGAGAAAGGCGACGGGCCGGCCCGGGACCGCTGGCAATCCCGGACCAGATTGGCAAGCGCGATGTTGACAGTAGCACATGTGCCATTATATATCGATGCCAATATTGAATTGTCCCCAGACACAAAAGACTGACAAGACTGTGTCTTTGCCGAGACGAAGACCGGTGAGTGGGCAACATCAAATATGATTAACAAAGAAGCCTAACCCAGGGCTGATTCAAGAAGCGAGTTGTCGACATGGCCGTTCCCCCCGTTCGACGTTCATACCTGGCCAAAACGAACGGCCATACGTTGACAACAAGGCCTCGAGGGAAACGCATATGGGAGCGTGAAGGATCGATAGAATATTACGACCCTTCCCTTCGAAAATGCACTGGCCGACCAACAATGACTAGCAGTCACGACTTTGTCGAGTTGCTGAGGCAAAGACTAGCGAGCCAGTCGGCCGCCAGATCGTCCCCGGGATGCGATATGTCGTGCGGATCTTGTCGTACTCGATGTGTCGTGCATGTTGTTGTTGTTGTTGTTGTTGTTCGCTGAGCACGAGCCTCTCGGATTTCCCTTGTTATGAACAGTGTCCGATGGCACTCCCTGCACGTCAACCATAAAGTAAAAGTGTGGTTGTGTGGGTAGCATCGTAGGCCGCTCCTCCTGACAGGACTAGAGCGGACCGTACGGCGTACTATTGTGTATATTTATACTGATATATAAATATAGTAATACGCCGTAATTTACTTGCCCAAATGCAGACGCGAAGGGGGATTCTAGAACACTGTTCTTTTAGATATCGTACAAAGAGAGCACGGCCGGGATGGTATGCAGAGGTGCAACTGCATGCTATCTTTTTGGCCAGTCGCCCTCTTCTGCGCAAGCATTTTGAAAAGGTTCTGCCACTCGGCACCCCCATGAGGTGGAGGGCCAATATGTTTTGATATAATCAAAGAATACGGAAGTGGTAAACGGCACCCGGACACCGAGCCGAAGGGACATTCGGTAGCTTGGCAGCGGAATCAACTTGCCTGGCCGATACGACCGACCGATCGACTGTGCGGTTGTTCGACCGAAAAGGAGATAGGCATGGGGATAGAGATAGAACATGACAAAAAAGACAAAATTCAATTGACGTGGTTAGAATATGAAGTGGCCACATACAAGTGAAACGGCCTTGTATCTCCCCAGACGTCGTGTTGCTTTTTTTACCCAGTTATCACAATATCCAAACTTGTTTGAGTTGTGTAGTAGGTGAAGTATGATTTTCCACCAAGGAAGAATGTCTGTATTTTTTTCTCCGGCTCTCTCCTCTCATCTGTTATTCAAAGGAATAGCAGGACAGGGGTGGCCAATTATGATCAGGAGCATCCTACACTCGTAGGATAATTTGTGCGAGGGGAGACGAGCAACAAAGACCTTTTGCATGACTCGTGGCATTGCCATTGTCTGAACTTTTGTGATGGGATGAACAGCGAGCAACATTCGGGGGAGCGCCCGGAGAAAAAAAACAAGAGATGCCCGTGTTCTTACACTTTCGTGTTATGCCTTCGACAAGTGAATAGCGAGTGGTTGCAGAGCATCGGACTGTGCACTCTCCCAACGTCCGCTATGATGATTGTGGCCTGCATGCACTTGTTTGACACGACCAAGGATGCCTTGTGTCGTCAAGATACTTGATACTCGCTTCTTTCTGACATTGCAACTTGCAATATATCTGATGGCGGGCCGTCCGCCCGCTGCACTTTGATTTTTGCGGGGGAAGGCAGGCTGGCGACTCGTGATGAGCCTCGCAACCGCACATCGACCAACAGGAGTCTCCACATGTCCGATTGATGTGCTGTGCCGCCCCTTCAGTATTTGATATTTGTGATAGCCCATTTCTCGCATGTGCTTTCCGACAACCAGACTTGGGTGTGGGCGGGAAGGGTGAAGGGTGAAGGGCTGAAAGGGCCGTTGGTTTGCTGGTTCTTGGCCGGCACGAGGCGTGGAGCAGTCGTGGACAAAACAACCTGGGGCAATCTCCATGCGAAGCAACTAGGTTTCGTGGACCCAATTATCCATTGGCACGGCTTGTGGTAGTGCCAGAGATACCTGCGTTAGGCCATGGTATGCAGTGACAGGGCAGGACGGCATATGGGAAAAGAGGGAGGGTTGGATAGAATGGGTAGTGGTTGAGTGGAAATTGTCGAAAGACGATACAAGGCAGAACAACAAGAGGACAGGCAGACAGGGTATTCCAAAACCCTGCAAGTTCTCTGCAAGCCACATGGGAAACTGGGGAACGAGAAAAGACAAAGAATAAAAGGAACACAACAATAGAAGAAATGAAGAACAAAAAGAAAAAAAAAGGGGCAGAGGAAATATGATCTACTCGGCGGTTGAAGAACGGCCGAGCCACGCGAGACGGGATGGGCTGGAGAGGAGGGGTGTGGAGAGAGGGCAGCATGTAACACGATACCAACGAGAAAAAGAACACGAGTGGAGGAGACGCAGTAGAAAAAACAATAGCAGAAAGTACTACGACAGGAATATGGGCCGAGGAAGCAGCAAGAGGCGGCCTATAGTGGCAGCTGAAAAGAGGAGGTTCCCCAGCATGAGAAAATGGAGGAAATGGAATCGAGACAAACAAATCTCCGGGACCAACTTTTTGTGCCTGTGGCGCTCCCAATTTTATGTATTTTTTTCTCCCTTTCCAGTTTGCCCAGTAAACCCATCTCCCGACTTTTGCTCTGTCTTTGCTTGTGTTGGCTGTTTTATGCTGTGTGAAACCGGGACGATGTGGGAGACGGGAGCCGGTCGGGACATGTGGGCAGAACATCAGAGCCTGCAAGACGACAGACCGCCGTGAATCATTGCGATCTCAACGACAACTTGACATCACTCAACGGATGCACTTATCGTGTCTGTCCACAAACAACTAAAGCTTCCAAGCGAGCCATCGATCAAAGCAGGCAGTGGCCAGAGAAAACGGCCTGGCAGACGGGCGAGTTCAGCCAGATATATCGGCCACGGTATATTGAGGTTGACATCAGGAGGCCAGTGCTTTGAGCCTCTCAATTTGCCCTGAGCCTTGTTTTCTGTTTTGTCTTGCCCCTTTTGGGCCCGTATCGACGTACAGGACGTGTGACTTGCAACACTGGCTCTCCCGCTGGGATGTGCACGGCCATGCTCGGTGAAGACTGAAGAGCACGACACTGAACTGAATGACGATGCGCGTTGTCGACGTTGAAGGTTGTCGAACAAGAGGCGACCAGGGCTCAAAGACAATGCCGCACCGACCATTCTGGTGCGCGATTGGTGGCAGGCCACTTCCCACATTGCCCTTTCTTTCCCCTGTTGGTTCGTCGTCGCGTTTTTGTTCTGCCGCTTTGGGGGAAGCCACCTGGAACATTTTCTGGCTCGGCTCGCGGTCCTCCCCCACCAGGCCACCATCGCTGGCTTGCATATTGTGCCAGACGAGCCAGCCAAAACAATCAAACAGCCAAAACAGCCAGGCAAAGGCCCATGGGGCGCTGCTGTTGTGCACCAGCCAGAAACACGCGAGTCCTCTGGTGCGCTCCGATTGGAACAACGGACAAAGAGCCTTGTTGCTTCCGGATCCTTACTTTTCAAATGTTCTTTGGTTTTCAGGGTTTTTTTTTTTTGCTTCCTTGTGGTTCCCCCCAGACGGTCTCGACGGTGCTTGTTGCCACGGCTCTGGCCTCAATAGTCGCATCCGGCGGTTTGTTTGGCGCATTTCAAGGCTTCTAGTGCCCGACCCCAAGATTACATGCACAAAATGGGGCAGAATGGTGCGGTGTTGCTAGGGCCTGCCAAGCTGATGATGAATTGTCGAGACATTGTCGTGTCTGTCCAGTGTCCAGGACCAAAACACAATATGCCGCTGCTGATGTCTTCTTGCCCGATCGTGCCCTGAGTGCGCACCCTTCCATTGGTCTGCCCCCTATTTGTCCAGCTGCCGGGCGGCCAAAACAGCCAAAAGCAGACGAGAAGATGTCCATCTTTGGGGATCAGCGATCTCAAAGAGCGTGGAACCTTGTCTGCTTGTGTATGCAGAATGGTCGAAAAGGGCGTCAAGCATGTGTGTGTGCACCACCCAGCGACATGATTGTGGCCGTGCGTGCATCGTGCATTTCATGCTAACAGAACCAAAGCGATCGAAAGGGAAAAGAAGAGGAAGAGAAGGCATGGCAGGTGAGGTCCAAAACGAATTTGGTGTAGCGCCGGTGAGAAGACGAAGAAAATGAAATACAGTGAGGGGAAGAAGCTCATTACGATCCAACGACGAAATAAACCGGCCGAAAAGGAGGGGGACAATAGGGGGAGGGAGACGTTAAGGAAAATAGGGAAGGCACGAACGAGAGACGAAAGGGTTCGAAAAGACGCACAGGGCAGGGGCCCTGGTGAGATTCGCGTGGTTTTTGCAGGGAAGTTTGTACAGGGAGGGAAGGAGCTGGGCAAGGCCCGCAACGGTCAGACGTGGGTAAGAGTGACTGTCTGGTCCAGAGAAGGGCAAAGAGCGTAACGGGCAGTTGCAATGCGATGCCAGAGCAAGATGATATCTCAAGATACGAGAAGGGAAAGGAGCCACGGACGGGCAACGACACAGGAAGGAGACATTGTGCAACTTTCCTATCTTCAGAAACACCAGGAACAGCGGAAAGAGCGCTGTACCACTGTACCACTTACCGAACAGGCGTGTTTTTGTCCTCTGAAACGGCTGGCTAATACCGGCGACACGGCCTGGCCTGGTCTCGCTGCTAACATAGCGTGGTGTGGCCCCGACTGCCAAACCCACTAACACACCATTTTCCGACTCCGCTCATCTTTCTCTTCCCCCGTTATCCACCAAGTCAACCAACCACGCCCAACGCTCGCACGCTATTGGACCCCTCCTTCCCCCTTTCTCTCCCTCCTGCCCACAGAGGGCGCAACACGGAGCCCCCCTCTTTCTCCTTTCCCAGCAGGTCGTGCCTTCCTCCCTCCTGCTCCGAACGAGGCAAGAATCGTCAAAACCACGACCTGGAGCTGAGAGGGGCAGGAACACGACCGACGACGTTGCTTCTTTCCACTTTCTACACGGTCCCTCTTTCCGTGAACTGTGTTCGGTGTCACTTTTAACCTCCTACCACCTTGTTGCACCTTCTTGCCCTGACAATCGCGGGCCACGCCTTCCCTTTCCCTTTGCGTCGCTGTCACTTCCCCTTCTTCCCTCCTTCTTTCCACCAACGGACCCGACGACAATCGTAATTTTTTCAGCCTCCTTCGACTTTGCAAGGCTCAAAAAGGAGTCACCACCAAGCGGACTCACGAATCAGACCAGTTGCCTTCTTCCCCCTTGGATCCATATTATCCCTCGATCGGCTCGCTGTCCCGCTGTCTCTCTTGTCACCATCTTCGACCGCTCGATCCCGAACGGCCTCCGTACAGCTCCCACGACGAAACCGCTCGCCTTTTGCCCTTTTTCTTCTTCAGACCAGCCGCCATTGCTGTTGAGTCTTGTCGATTTTTCTTGATTCAAGACATTTTGCCCAGCGGAACTGCTGATCCTCAGCTGGCTTGGGAGACGACAAGCGTCCGAAAAGCGGTCACCTCACGGAAACGAGGTACAACGACAGAAAAAAAAGGAGTCCATTGCAACGCTGGCATCAGAAATAAGATTGAGGAGAACAGGAAAAAACGATCGGGTTGACATCAGCTTTCTCCTTGGAACCCCACTGCATTACTGCTATTCTTGTCTTTTTGACTTTCTGCCGCCCTACAGCAATCGTTGCCTCAGTCAGCTCTTGGACTGCTGTCGAATTCTCTTTCAACGACAGGCTTTCCCCCTCCCGGCTGGCCGATCATTCTGCGACTTTCGCGACATACGTCTTACTTGTTTTCTGTTGTTGCTTTCTGGGGCCCACGGTTACCTACGCTGCCTGGTAAGGCTCACGGTTCGGTACGACACGACCTAAAAGAGCTATTGACGAGACGAGAACAGAGCTTATCGACGTCTCGCCATTTTCCTCCTCTTAACCTCCCCATCACGACGAGAAACACGCCATGCTTTTGGAACAACAGTTGGACTCAGCATCGGTGCACATTCAATACCAAGGCAGCTTTACGAAGCTTACTTGAGTTTTATTGACGACAGTCGTGCAATCTTTCAGATTTGCTCGACCTTTTTATTACATTTTAAACTAAACAATACCCGCGTCGACAACGTCGCCCCCAAACTCACACATGAACGGCATGGTCGGAACGGCGCCTCCCGGCGCCATGTATGTCCGGGCCCTCTACGACTACGAAGCGGACGACAGAACCAGCTTGAGCTTCCACGAGGGTGATGTCATCCAGGTCATCACGCAGTTGGAGAGCGGTTGGTGGGACGGTGTTATCAACGGCGTCCGCGGTTGGTTCCCTAGCAACTACTGCCAGCTTGTCACTAGCGCCGACGAGCTTCCGGAATCCGAACAAAACGGCGTTGGTGTGGCCGACCACATCGACGAGGACATGGAGGAGGATGTCTACGAGGAGGGCTTCGACGACGAGGACGATGACGACACAGACGACATTACCGGCCTCCCGTTAGAAGGAACCGATTCGAACGTCAGCCGGTCCGGCGCCGATTACTGGATACCACAGGCTACTCCTGACGGCCGTTTATTCTACTATAACACAATGACTGGCGAGAGCTGCATGGAGCTGCCGCTGGAGTCGCCCACATCCGCCACAGAAAGCGGCCCCCGCGACCGCATGAACATGAATGTGCCCGAGCGCACGCGGCCGCCACCGGAGATGATGGCACGGGGATTGACACAAAACGAGGATGAGGACTCGGAGGCAAACTCCGCGTCCGAAATGGAGGGCGAATCGATCCTCATGGCATCCCGTGGGTCTATGGTAAGAAAAATACTCCCAGCCGTGTTCCTTTCATGTGATGATTTGCTTTGTGCCTTTCATTCCCTATATTCCCTATATTCCACATTTGGCCGTTTGGCGCCCCTCTTGTCCTTTTGTCTAACACTATGAAAAGCCTCGCAACCACCGTTCTTTCCCCAACGACACACTCTCCCCGACCATCTCTATGGAGTCCATGAATGGCCAGTCACCAACACGCGGAAACCTCGCATCGGCCCAGCAAGGCGCAAATGTCGCCAACGGCAACGGCCTGACGCCCATGATCGCAGCAGCCACTTCCTTCACGTCTACAACCTTCAACCTGCCTACCGCTGCGACCATTCCCCGCTCGTTCTTTGACGATGGCACAACGCCGCCACTGACTTGGAGCCGCCTTGTGTCCAACATGAAGAAGTCAATCGACCGCTACCGCGATGCTGTCACATCCAACAACCGTTCCGAATATGTAGCACGTGCCGAAGACATCTCGGACCACCTGCGCCTCCTTCTTGCCGCTGGATCTGGAACGACCGACAACCACTCTGGACAGCCGTCAATCATCTCTACGAACAAGGCTCTGTACCCGCATTTCAGAGATATGATGTCCAAGTTCTCGAAGCTAGTCATCTCTTCGCACATTGCCGCGGCCGACTGGCCAAATGCCGAGTCGGTTCAGAAGTGTCTGCAAGAAGCAGATGGTGTTTTGTCCGGTGTCTTTAGCTATGTTGAGGTTGCCCGCCAACAGCGTGGCGAGGAGATTCCGCGTCTCTTCCCTGGCTTCATTATCGGCAGCGGTACTGGCGGCAGCTGGCAGAACAACTCTCTCGGTGCTCGCGACCCCATCACCTCGAACTTCTTGGACGACGAAGAGGGCACATCAGAACCGTCTGCTGTCCTGGACGGCAAGCTGCTTGAGAGACTGGACGAACTGAAGCGCATGCTTGTGTCTAGCATTCGTGAGCTCGACAAATATCTGACGATGACGGACAAGGTGGTGACGCCCTTCAAGCACGAAGTGATTGGCAACAACGTTTGCATTGCCGGTGGTAAGGTCCTGGAAATGTTCAAGCCGTGGATTGCCATGATCGAGTCGATCGACCTGTCTGTGCTTGGCAACAGCTTCCAGACCCCGCAACTGGCCGACTTTAGCACCAACAAGCAGAGCCTCTACGACAATATCTCCGATCTTCTGCTCGGCTGCCAGGCTGTCGCAGGCCCCCTTGCCGACGAATGGGCTGAGGTCCGTGGTGAGGCGCTGGAGAACCGCTTGGAGTATGTCCGGCAATGCGCCCGTGCGCTCGAGACCAACTCATCGCACATTGGCTTCTCACTACAGCTGCTCTCTGAGCAGGTCCAGATCAACCTGCAGCAGGCCTCAGATTCGCGCCGCGACGATCATGTCGTAGCCCGCGAGCCGCTGCGCCGTGGCGAGACGATGCCCTATGCATCGTCAGCGGCCTCCACAGTTGTTCCCTCCACAGCTGGCTCTGTTTCTTCCTCAGCAACGCTCACACACCAACGGTCCGAATCACGTGGCGTCGTTCCCCGGCCACCGATTATGCAGGCACAATCCTTCAGCGAAGGCGGCGATGCGGCGGCACAGGCCTACAGAAAGGGTGGCGACTACTCGAAGCTCAAGAAGCTGCTCGGCGAAGACCCTTCACCACAGTCCAACACTATGGTCGACGACACGCCCGACTTCTTGCGGCCCGATTTCGAAAACGACCTGTCCTGGGATCTCAAGATCCAGCCGCCACAGGTCAAGGGCGGTTCGTTGCTGGCTCTTGTCGAGCAGCTTACACGCCACGACAAGCTGGACTCGAGCTTCAACAACACGTTCCTTCTCACATACCGGTCGTTTACATCGGCACGCGAGCTTTTTGAGCTGCTGGTGAAGCGGTTCGGTATCCAGGCACCAGAAGGCCTGACCCAGGAGGAGTTTAACCAGTGGCGCGACCGCAAGCAGAAACTGATTCGGTTCCGCGTTGTCAACATTATCAAGAACTGGTTCGACAATTTCTGGATGGAGGATGCGTCCCTGGAGGACACCAAACAGTTGATCCGTGATGTGTACACTTTTGCACGAGACACGGTTAAGTCGACGGAGACGCCCGGTTCGGCACCGCTGATGGCTGTTTTGGACCAGCGGCTGAGTGGCAAGGACACAGGCGCGAGACGCCTTATCCAGACGCTGAACCAGAACACGCCGCCGCCCATCATGCCGAAGAACATGAAGAAGCTCAAGTTCCTGGACATTGATGTGACGGAGTTTGCGCGCCAGCTGACCATTATCGAGTCGCGCCTGTACGGCAAGATCAAGCCGACTGAGTGTCTTAACAAGACATGGCAGAAGAAGGTTGCAGAGGGCGAGCCGGAGCCGGCACCAAATGTCAAGGCGCTCATTCTGCACTCGAATCAGATGACAAACTGGGTGGCAGAGATGATTCTTGCGCAGACGGATGTGAAGAAGCGTGTTGTCGTGATCAAGCACTTTGTTGCAGTTGCAGATGTAAGCCGGCCCCCAAGTGTTAATGATGACCAATCACCGAAACGTACTAACAAACTAGAAATGCCGTGGTCTTAACAACTTCTCGACGTTGACGTCGATTATCTCGGCACTCGGCACGGCCCCGATTGCTCGTCTTAAGCGTACCTGGGATATTGTTCCGCAAAAGACGCAGGGTATTCTGGAGAGCATGCGCAAGCTGATGGCGAGCACCAAGAACTTCGGCGAGTACCGTGAGGCGCTGCATGCGGCCAACCCGCCGTGTATCCCCTTCTTTGGTGTCTACCTGACGGATCTCACGTTCATTGAGGACGGTATCCCATCGATTATCAAGAAGACGAACCTCATCAACTTTGCCAAGCGGGCCAAGACGGCCGAGGTGATTCGCGACATCCAGCAGTACCAGAACGTGGCGTACCTGCTGCAGCCGGTGGTGGAGCTGCAGGACTACATCCTCAGCAACATGCAGGCAGCAGGCGATGTGCACGAGATGTACGACAAGAGTTTGCAGGTGGAGCCTCGTGAGCGTGAAGACGAAAAGATTGTGAGGTGAGTCAACATACCCCGGTATTCCCCTGACTTATACATTGAGAATGATGCTAACGAACATAACAGAGTGTTGGCCGAATCTGGCTTCCTGTGAGGGAAAGCAAGTTATGAGCTGGACGTTTCGTGCATCTCGAGCCCTCGGCTGTTGCTTTCCACTGATGGTTAGGCCTATCTAACTAGGCCCAAACCTCTGTTCTTCCGCTTGTCTCGCGAGGAAGACTTGTATTACGCGTTGTCGAGGAGTTCAAAGAGAAAGAGGAGGGAAAGTGTACGCATCCGAGAGGTGTGCAGATATGATTTTTATTTATTGATACACATTTAGAGTTTTCTTGCGATACCAGGATCTAGTTGGATTTTGATTTTGATTTACGTTTGCTTTGCATTTGATCTGGGTTTTCTTCCTGTTCACATTTGATTTCACAATGGTTTTCTTCTCTCTATTCTTCCTTCTTCTACCATTTTACGTTGATCTTCTTCTCTTTACCTTTTGGGCTTGGCCTTTCTTTGCCTTGCCTTTTCATTTCGATTCTTATGTTTGAAAATTAGGTATTCATAGGAGCACGAACTTGGGTTTACTTTTCGTCATTTATCAAACTGGGAAGGACTCTTTAATAATATTTACGTTTTATTCTTAACCTTCATTCGTTGTTTGCTCCCATAAGTTATGATTAATATGGCATTCAGTCCCTTTATGTTTTCACGTAGCCTTTAGTTTGAGTGATGGAAAAAATGACAGTTTATCGCTTCAAATAGCCTTTTAAAACGCCTGCGATTCCAATTCCAGATCCAACCACAAAATTAATATACCATCCTGATACCCCTAATCACGGCTGTCACTCCGACTCCGACGGCGGGCTGGGCTGCGGCTTCGGCTCGGGCTGCGGCTGTCGTAGCTCTTTCCACGACCACGACTCCGGCTCCGGCTCCGGCTCACACTCCGACTGGGGCTCCGACTGGGACTCCGGCTGGGACTCCGGCTGAGACTGCGGCTCGCACTGCGTGGTGACCGAGACCGGCTGTCACGTGGTGCCGCCCGACCGCGTGCTGGTCCCTTTCCTCTACTTCCTCTGCTGCGTCTGCTGTCATCTGACACTTCACCCTCGCTCAAGTCGCTGTAGTCATCCCGCCGCCGACTGGCCGGCTTCTTGTCCCTGCTGCTGTCCTTGTCCTTGGGCCTTCTCCGATCGTTTCTGTCGTCCTCGACGCTCTTGAGCGGTGGCGAAGCCGCCCGACGGCCAGAGCGTCCAACTTCGCCCTCTTCGCGGCTGTCGTAGCCATCATCGCTGCCGCTGCCGCTGTACCGCCGTCTCCGCTTGTCGTTGGACGAGGAGGCTGCTCCGCCGTGTGCACTCTCTTCCTCGACCTTGCGCTTCTGGGCCTGCTGCTGCTGCTTCTCTTCTTGGCGCCGCCAGTGGCCGCCCTCTTGGTAGTCTTTGTTGATGCGCAGAGCACGGCGCAGACGTTCGCTCTCGACAATCTTGGCGCGTGCCTGCTCGTGGACTTGGTGGGCTTTGAAGCGTTGCCGCCCGTCGGCAGGACCACCGTTGTTGCTGTTGTTGTTCCCCGATCTTTGCGCCTCCTCGGTCAACTTCTTCCGCAGCTCATCGCACCGTTCGTCAATGGCGTCTTCGTCGAGCTTGCCCTCTTCTTCGAGCTCGTCGCGGAGTGCAAAGACTTTGACCTCGATGGCGCGTTTGCGGTCGTGCTCGAGGATGCCCTGGTCTGGCTGGCGGAGACGGCTGGCCTGTTGGCTGGCCAGGAGGTCGCGGGGGTTGGTGTTGCCATGGGGTCCGCCTCCGTAGGCGTTGTCGCGTGGGCGGATAAAGGCGCGGTTGCGCTGGACGTAGCCGGAGGTGCCGCTGCCACGGGGTGTGGAGAGGCCGACGTTGTCAGACATGGCGGGGGTTGGAGGGGGTGTGAAGGAAGAATGTGGGTGGTGGTTGATTAAATGCTTTGTCGAGATGAGGCTGGTGAAAAGTGGTGATGGAAACTGACAAGGCTCGAACTGATTTGGGCAATTACTAGCGCTCGTTCGCTGGCTGGTCGCGCTTTCCTCTCTTGTCCCAGCTTGGGAAGGCGGTGTGGCAACTACGACAAGGCTCTGGTACATTCTCCCGGCAGAAAAAAAGAAGACCAGCAAAGGTGCCTGTAATATGTTGTAAAAGCTCCGTAACTGCAGCTAGCTTGCAGGGGCCGTATGCACCTGTTGTGGGCTTTACTATGACTGGACCTGGCAGTTCTGGCCTATGAACGGCCGCTGTGGGGTTGACTCACAATTTTCGCCCCTCTCTAAACGTCCAGAGTTCAAAAAGTTCAATATAAGACTTCAACGTCTTTGGAGATTCGTTTTTTTTTTGTCCCGACAATTTGTGATCTCTACGATCTGAACATCTCATTTTGTACCCTGATTTACGGCGAATTTTACACACACACATACGATGCCCGAATTCCACTCAGCACCACAGCCGGCGCCGGCCGCCGGCAACGAGGCTGCCGAAGAAATCCGTTTTCCGCCCGTCAGCCGCGATCACATTCTCTACTGTTCCTACGACTACTGGTTCCCAAAATACCGCAAGGTGTGCATCAAGTCGCGCATCATCCCGTTGCCAGCCGAGTTTATTGAATACCTGCGCGAAGACAGCATTATCTTGAGCGATGAGAGCCATGGCGCAGCAAAAAGTGGTGACGACGACGACGACGATGATTGGGAGCCGTCGAACCCGACGATGCGGCACTACAAGACGGACGACGAGAAGAAATACGACGTGTTCTTAGACGAGGACGATAGCGACGACGAAGACGACAATGCGCCGCCCGTTGTGCGGCTTCCACCGAACAAGCGCTTTCCCGAGCTGCACCAGCGGATCAAGGACGAGATTGCGGCGCTGGGCGGCGTCGTGGCGCCGAAGCTGAACTGGAGTGCACCTAAGGACGCGGCCGAACTGATGGAGCAGAAGAACACGATGAAGTGCCGCACGCCTGACGACATTTACTTTATGCTCAAGAGCTCCAACTTTGTCAGCCATGATCTCGAGCATGCTTTTGACGGGACCACACCATCAACATCTGAGCAAACCTCAGCAGCTTCCACAACAGCAGGCCTCGGCTTCAACCCTGTATTGGTGCTGCGCGCATACTTTGACATCCACACGGCCCTCGAGTTCCGCTGCTTCGTCAAGCAGCGCAACCTCGTTGCCATCACGCCCCGCGACCTCAAGTACTACCCTTACCTTGAGGGCCTGCGCAGCACCATCATTGAGCGCACCAAGACACTGTTCCACAGCAAGCTGCAGTTCACGTTCCCCTCGGGCAACTTTGCGTTTGACATTTACATCCCCGAGACACAGGGGCACGTGGGAGACGTCGGCGACAACGAGGCCGACACCCCCAATCCCAATGGCCGCCTGTCGTATGCGCGCCTGATCGACATCAACCCGTGGGCGCCGCGGACGGATACACTGCTGTTTGACTGGAAGGAGCTGTTGGACCTCAAGATCCCGACGCCGTTCCTGGGTATTGTGGGCGACAGCGGTGTGGCCGATGAGAACCAGGACGATGATGACAGCAACAACCAGACAGACGGTGTGGACGGTGAGGCGGCTGAGGACGAGGATGTCGACTCGGACGACGACGGCAATGAGGACGATTATAACACAGAGCTGCGGCTCGTCGACAAGGACGATCCGGCCGCCATGAACTTTAGCTCGGCGCCGTACTCGGCCCACAAGCTGCCCAAGGAAGTGGTCGACGCGAGTATGGCCGGCGAGGGTGGTTTACGCGAGTTTGCACAGCAATGGCAAGAGATTGTCCAGAGCCGGGAGCAAAGACGGTAGCGGTAGCGGTAGCGGAGGAGCGGAACGGATCGAGGAGAGGACGAGATTAAGGGACGATATGGATCTTAGTTCGGTAAATAGAGTCACATAAAAGCGATTGCTTAGTTCGAATATGAGTACTGCGAGCATTGTCTTTTCGTAAAGGTGACGACTGTTCAATTAGACCGAGGTTGTAAGTGCCGAGGTGTGTGTCGAGTGTCGAGCATTGAGTGTAAAAGTGCTGAAGGGAGAAGCTTTGTCGGAGGTTTGTTTTCGTGAGGAGTTGAGATAGACTCATCAGTATGCAAGCTGGCGCACATGACCCACTCTTAGAGCCCCAGAGCCATTGGCGAATCAGCCCTGGCTGGCGCGTACCAGCGCACTCCCAAGCGTGCTTTCCCGCTTTTTCTAGGCCGCTCCAACGCTCTTTCCTATTGAACTCCGCCCTTTTGCCGACTGCTTCCCTGGCTTTCACACGCAAAAAGCACCCAAAACCGACGTAGAAAGAGCGGCCAGCTGACACCAGCTGCTTGCCGCTTCCCCTGCTCCTTCTATCAAACATTACCTTCAACAGACCCAACATCGACAACCTCGATTATCACGACAACCGTGCGGATTCACGAGCGCACAGTGTCGCGTGCCTGTTGTCTTTTGCCTCTTCTTTCATTAAGCTCGTCATTCAGTCCTCCGATCCAAAAGCGCATTGTCAACCCTCCCCTTACCCCGGAAAGATGACGGGCATCATCCGCTTTCCGCGCGGCGGCCGTCCGAACAAAGTCACAAAACCTCCTGCTCCAACTGCTCAACAGACGAGACGGGCGGCCAACGGAAGCAATGGCAGTGCTACTGGCGCATCTGCAGCCTCGACGGGCCGGCAACTGGCCATTGAGCAAGCGTTGAGCGAGCAGCAACAGCAGCAAGAACAAGAACAGAACCAACAAGAACAACAAGACTATGCGACGGCGACGTCCACAGAAACAACAGACAATCTCTCCCCAGAACAGGCCCGGTCATTAATACAAGACGGGCCATACTACAGTACCGACGGCGGCGACGGCGACCAGGCGCATACGCAAACACATACTCACACGGACAGCGACGCGACAGACTACGGCGCAAAAGATCAGACGGACGGCGATCACAACCAAGAAGACGGCAGCAATATCAAAGCAGACCGACAAGACGGCGTCGATAGTAACATGCTCGACCTGCACGGCAGCGGGGACGGCGGCGCCACCCACAATGGCCACGCCGAGAATATAGTGACCGACATCAACGAGGCCGAGATGAGCGAGATGGTCGGCGATGCCGTCAACAGCTACACGGGAGGAGGCGAGAATGGCGTTGGCGTCGCAAGGCACATAGAAGTGGCAGAAGAAACGCAACCGACGTCATCCAACGGCCATAGGCATGAAATCGATATGGACTTGTCTGCGGCAGCAGCAGCGGCGGCCGCAGCAGCTGCCGTGGCGTCTGCTTCGCATCTTGCGACTACAGGCCAAAGCCATGTCATCAACCACCTCCACAACCAGACGCAAGACTACAACCACCCGCCAACACATGCGCCAGCAGCCCAGATGGTCGAGGCACAACACCAGCCGGTGGGAGACAACACAGAACTGGCCGCACAGTCTGCGCAAGTAGACTCAACGGTTGCTGCACCGGAAGCGCCAAAGGAAGATGCTTCCACTACACCTCCCAGCACAGCCGACCTGGCACGCGACTCGGGCTACAGCCACCTCACCGTTGAGAGCGCACTCGCCAAGCGCCTGTCGCGCGAACCGGGACTGAGACCGGCACAACAGCGCCGCCCAGACCAGCAGTTGAATCTGGGCCGCCGCAGCAACGTCGAGGCCCTGTTTGCCCACATCGCGGGCGCCGAGGTAACCGTCCCTTGCAAGAACTGCCACAAGGGCCACGGGCCCTGGACGGCATGTGTCGTCATCGACGGGCAAATGTGCGGCAGTTGTGCCAACTGCTGGTTCAACGCCTCAGGCGCGCGGTGCTCGTTTCATGGTAGGTCTCCACTGCGCCCACTCTCTTTTGTTGTACATATGCTGACCTATAGAAACAAAAACAAACACGATGCAGGGCCACTTGCATGGTCGGCAGTCCCTCGGTGGTGGTGTCCCAGCATCACCCTCGACCGCTGTGCCGTCCGCCTTGGATCCACAGCTGGCGGCAGCAGCGGCAGGTACATACACAATCAACTCGCCATTAGGTGGTGGCGCCAACAGCGTTCACCACCACTTTTCTGCGCAACAGCAGCAGCACCAACATCAAAACAGCTTACCGTCGACACCGCCTTCGTCGTCTTCGGCGGCACAACAGGCCGCCGCAGCCGCAGCCGCCGCAGCCGTGGCTGTCCAGCAGTTGAGCAACGGCGGTCATTTCCCCGGTGTCCCGCCACCACCTCCCAGCGGCAACGGTGCGGCCTCTAATAGTGGAACCGCCGCTGCTGTTCCGTCTGCGTCACCATTTAGTATGGACTTGGTAACCGCTCTTCTTGGTGCAAACCGAGGCGATCTTGCAGGATCATCCACCACAGCCGACACGACACCGCTCGTCAACCTTGTTATCAACCAGGCTCTGGCCGAGGTGCGCAATGCCGACCAGCGGGGCCGGGATCTGATGCTCGTCGAGATTGCTGCGAAGCAGCTGGCGTTGGCAATTGTCCGCTATGGAGAGGGCGCATCAGCGGCGGCAGCATCGGCTGTACCAGCGGCTGCTGATGTCACTGCTCCCGATGGTACATCCACTGTTAAAGACGGTGCTGTAGACAACGGCAACACTACAGACGGGACAGCACCAGGGCCAACCTAGTGATTTATATATTGATTGATAAGAGTACATCGTTGGAACATTCGAAAAATATTTATAGAAGGAAGGAGTCAAGATGTACAGACTGGCAGGATCTACTGTTATGGGATACGGGCTCTTATTATGGGTTGGGATTTTATGTTTATATTATGGAGTTATACATGGGAGGAGGGGATCAGACCAGGACACACAAGTATGGTGATATCCAGTATAAAAATGGTGGGTTATTACTCTACTATCAACTCAAAATAGATTTTGCACTTTTACAACATACAACTGCCAACCGACAACGGCTGCCAGCAGGAGTACCTGAATATCGCCACCGTTGGTGGTGGTTGTCTCACATAAGAACCTTTGATCAGCCTCGGCCATCTTCCGTCCATCATTGGTTCACAGTTCAATACACAGTGCAAGTCAAACGAGAAGTCACTTCATAGGAACAAAGCATAGTTAAAAAAACTGTGATAATTAAACAAGATATCGAGCCTTCCCGTGCCCCAGTTTGCGGCCTAAAATATGCGAGAAAAACGAGAGAAGAAATAATGAACAAGAAAGTAGGAAAAAAGAAGAGAGAGGTCAAAGGGAAGACAGCCAGAGGTGGAGAAGGAGGAGGGCACAAAGCCTTGTGTGCAACTCAACCTACCCAACTATCTCTCGTCCAAACTCCACCTCAACCTCCATGGGATAAAGGAAACTCTTTTGTTTTTTGTAGTACAAGATAGACTGGACTGTCGCACCCAATTGTGGCATTCTGCTTCGGCAACCACCGTCACGACCACCCCATACTCGTTCCATCCCAATCCTCATTGCGCTTCGAATGCCGCTGCGGTAGTCTAGTCAATCAATCAACCGGCTCCTCTCCACTGCAGTTCATTGGGGAAATAGAACTGAACCAAAACACAAAACGAGATAAAAATAGTAGTAGGAAAAAAGCAAAATAGCAAAAAGAGAACCAAGGATCGCCAGAACAAATAAAAAAAGGTACTAGAGTATAACATGGTAAAAATAAGGAAACAAAAAAATGAAAGGAAAATAGTGAAAAATAGACGTTCAAAGCTTGTTGTCGTAAGATCGATGAGGGGATTTGGCGGTAGTAGAACAACTAGAGCGCAACGTGTGGTCGGTAGGCGTCGGTCTCGGGGTCGGTTCGATGTAAGTCGAGTCGAGAATTCGAGAGCGACAATAGAGGGGAGTAGAGAAACCGTTTGGCTGTACCGACTTGAGGCGAGGCACACAGCATCGTATATTCATATATGCGCGCGTGCATGCATCCTCACTTCGGACAACAAAATCCCGGTTCGTGCACCGTCGTTCGGGTATATAGGAGGACTGTTGTAACGACAAAGGAAAAATGCAATTAGACGCCGATGTGCTTAGATGAGACCACATAGACGCAGGTTCTCCTGAATGATGATATCTGCGAGGTGTTAGTGTCGGGCTATTTCATATATACATAACATAATATAGGAGTTGTGAAATAGACTCACCATTGACAGCCGCCATGACGAAGCGGATTTGTGTTGTGTCGGTGGCGCAGGTAAAGTGCGTGTAGATCTGCTTGCTCTCGTGCTGGTTCAGGTTGACGAAGCGGTTCAGGATGTAGTCGCAGGCCGCCGCGTAGTCGTCACCGCCCTCGTAGTCGGGGAAGTAGTTCTTCATGGGGCTGATCGGCAGCTTCTCCTTGAAGCGATCGATCTTGTTCAGGAAGAGAATGATGGACGTCTTGATGAACCACCGCGAGTTGCAGATGGAGTCGAACAGGGTAAGAGCCTCCTGCATACGGTTGACCGTCTCGTCCTCAAACAGAAGCTGGTCGTACTCGGAGATGGCGACAAGGAAGAGAATCGTCGTGACGTTCTCGAAGCAGTGGATCCACTTCTTACGCTCAGAACGCTGGCCACCGACGTCGAACATGCGGTAGGTCAGGTCGCCGATGATGAAGGTCGTCTCGGTGATACCGGTGGTCTTGACACGCGAGCGCAGGACGTCCTGGTCGTCGGGCATGTAGTCGGGCGCGGCAATGCGGGCGATGTTGTCGAAGTAGCTGATGCCGGATTAGTAACGGGTTCAGAAAATAGAAACATCAGACGACAGGTGAACTCACTATCTGGCCGAGTCGTTCAGCTGGTACTCGCGCGAGCGCTTGAAGCACTCCTGGACACCGCGGTCCTTCCACAGAGCCTCGATGGCGTTGCCGACCTCAGGCGGCAGAACCTCACCCTCAATCTGGGCGGGCTGCATGAAGATAGTCTGGACGTGGTACTCCATGCGCTGGTCCTCAAGCGGGAGCTCGAGAGACTCCATGGCCTCAAGGATGACACGCATGGACTGAACGGTGTTGCTGTAGATGATCTCCTTGAACGACTCGCGCTCATCGCGTGAGTAGCCGCCCTCGTGGATCAGCTTCATCTGCTTCAGGATAGTTGACTTTCCGGATTCACCAGCACCTGTTGAAATTGTTAGACCCCATTCTTTTCCTATTGCCTCGTCAGGGTGCGCTTAACATACCCAGAAGGAGCATCTTGATCTCGTTCCGCTGCTGCATCCGATCGCGCTTGAGCTGGTTCTCAATCTCCTCGTTCCGGGCCTTGCCCTCCTTCTCCTCCACGCTCATTCCGCAACCCATTTTGGCTGTTAGGTGTCTCGCACGAGAGCTCGAAAAAGGATTCGTAAAGGGGGCGAAGAAAAGATATCGTTAATTGGCAGTGTGTGTTCTTTGGGGACAGGATCGCAGTTCGCAGGTTCTATTGAATTGAATTGTGGTTAGCATTTTCTGGGGAAGATCGACTTTTGTTTCTGTTGTGGCTGTTACGTGGAATTTGGTGCGTGGAATAGGGGTGGCGATTGTGGGCAAGCATCAGTCGAGTAGAGCAAATTGGCGAGAACAAAGAAAACAATAGTATGTCGACAATAGGGAGAGAGCGCCGCCTCGAAATGTCATCGTAAACTGGCTTGCTTCAATTGAATGACGAAAGCTCGATCTGGTGCGCGCAGAAAGGGATGAAAAGCAGAAGCTCTCAGTTCTCAGGGCGTGATTGTCTGTTTGTCGAAGCCGTTTGTGCTGATCGCGCCGAGAGCGTCGAGCCACGAACGAGAAGGCGAGAAAAGGGGAGGAAAAGAGTGAGGATCACTAATAACAAGACTTACCCGTTTAATCGGCCGTGTATTCGAGAATGTTGTCCAACAAAAGAAAGCCTCAATATAAGAGGAAGTTCGACGGTGACGAGGTGCGCAGATGCAAAGAAGAAAAACGGTCGAGATGTCGCGATGTTGAAAGGGTTCGAAATCGGCGAGATCAGGAAAAAGGGGGGAGGAAAAGGATAGGAGGAGCAAAAACCGAGTGGGCGAAGAAAGAGAGGACCAAAATAAACTAAGGAAATAAAATAAGGAAATGGTCCGAAAGGAGAGAGAGCGAGAGTGGGAAGGAGAAGAGGAGAGAGAGGAAATGCGACTAGTGACGAAAAGAGGTTGGGGGGAAAGAGCGCCAGGGAGGGTGCGTGCTGGGGTCGTAGTTGCTGGTTTAACTGTGGTGAAGGGCGAGAATGGCGAGGTGAGACGACTGGAGAGGGAAAGAGCAGTGGACAGTGGACGCTGGAAAGGAAAGAGCGTTAGAGAGGAGAAAAAGAATGGAGAAAGGTGAAAGGGGAGACGGAAGGAGAGAAAAAAGAGGAGACGGGGGACAAGAGAGCGAGGAAAAAAGGAGATTATTGGGTGGTGGCGGGAAAGATGAGTGACAGGGAAGCTGACTATGGGTACCTGTAGTGTAGTAGCCAACAGGGCAGGCGCGACAGGCAGGGTGGGCGTATTGGGGGTGGTGGTGTCCAGGCCGACAAACGCAGAAAATGGGCAACCACAAAAAATGGGTATCGAAATGGGTATCGAAATGGGTATCGAAATGGGGAAGGAACGGGTGTGGCCTGGGCTGGCGGGCTGTCCGGTAGAAAGCAAATGCAGAAAGGGGGGAGGTGACCCTGCGATGCACTTGCTTCAGGGGCGGCGGAAGGCTCGACAGGGCGAGTCAGGTTCATCAGGGCCATCAGGGCCACAACGCAATGCAATGGGACCCCGAGTGCGCTAAAGTTTTGGGTGGGAAGAAAGGGAGATGAGCGAGAGGAAGGTGCGAAAGGGGGAAGCGCTAGTGACTACGAGGTGCGAGGTGCTTGCCGTTCTGTCGAGCTCATACGGGTCAAAAAGATACATCAGATGCTGTAACAGAAAGGAGGGGGAGGCGACGGATAGCAGTGGCGATACGCTGTGTTCTGGCCTCTGTTGGAAAGCAGTACTCAGTAAAACTGCAAGTATCTCGCAACGGAGCTGCGATGCTTGCCTCGCTCTTTCCCTGACGGGCCCGTTTGGCGATTGGCTCTTTCTGCTCTTGGGAGCAAGGATCTAGCGCAAGATACTTAGCCAGGGCCAGCAAGAGCAAGTGGAGGCCCCTGCTCCATAACTTTGCTAGGGGCCGCTATTTTAGAGATGCTGGCCCAGGTCTAAAGTGGAAACAGACAAGAGCAGCAGAACAATGCATGAAAAGGCTTGGATACTTGGCGAAAAGAAAGGGAACAGGAGACAATTCTGCTCCCAGAAGCCAGAACCCCCAGCCGGCAATCGATGGGGAAAAGTGTGGCAAGCCGTGAAGCGTCGCACGAGCATGCATGCACTTTTGGCCGTGAGTGACAGGAAGAGGGAAGGAGCAAGGGAACGACACGAAAGACGACGGCAAGAGCGAAGGAGAATAAAATCGAACGAATCCGGAAATACAAGAAGGTCAGTGAGGGGAGGGCATAAAATGGGAAAGAGCAATGGGCTTTGTACGACGGTCCAATTTGAACGAACGACAGACGGTGTGCGGAAGCAGCGACCAGGCGTCCAAAGAGAGAACAGAGAACTGAGAAGGCAAGAGGCAAGAGAGGTAAAAGGGAAAGCGGCTAGAAAGAGCGACACGGAGCGACAGGAGGCGGCGCGACTTTGCGCAGGGTGCCCCTACGCTCAGACCTTGATCGGCCCCCAGACATACACCAAAACAGCACCAACAACAGGCACAAAACAGGCACGAAATGGCACCAAAACGACATTGAACTGTTCGACAGGCACGCACTGGGTTGCGCCGACAGCCAACAACGACACCTGGTTGGCTGGTTGGCTCTCTGTTCTCCCTGCATCTCAGTTCCCAATTGGCAGTCTATCACAGCCTTTTTGGGGCTTTTGGCTGACCCGAGAAAAGGTGTGCGTCGCACCCGACGGCAGGACCTGTGCCTGGGGGCGGCACGTCTCGAGATTCTGTGATCTTTGAATGGCTTTTGTCCTATTTGGGGCCCATTCCACTCAATTTGTTGGTTTCCGTCTCTTCTTTTTGTTCCCGATTATCCCATATTTCTCCCACAGCCTCCCACACTTTTTATTTGGGTTTTTGCGCACAAGCCGCCCGCCGCTCATCATGCCGCACAGAGGGGCCAAGAAAAAAGGCGGCCGGGCGAGCGTCGATCGAAACAAAAAAAAAATACGGAGACCGGATAATGGGAGTTGGAGTATGAGTGAGAGTGGGAGAGGGGTATTGGAGGGGGGTCGGGCGACACGGACAACAGATGGCAAAGTATCGACATCGAAAACGACAAAAGAGGCAAGGCGACAACAGGCGAGACGGCGAGGCGAGATGCGGCCGGCAGCTGTGAGCGCTGAGAACGGCTGGAGAGACTGGAAAATCTGCCGTCGATGGCGAAGAAGCGATGCCTGCCACCGCTGAAAATAAGCTGAAAAAGACACTCCAGAAGCAAGTCACGAACCCACAATAGGGGGTGTCCTCTTCAGGCTTGTCTTGCAATTTTTTGCTTCTTCTTGGGCCTCTCGCCTGTCGCCTGTCAAGAGAGACAAGAGAGACATACAAGAAACCAAGACAAGGCTCCACTGCCGTGCGTGCCCTCGTTGCCCTCTAGTTTGTTTTATTCTTCCTTCCTTCCTTCCTTCCTTGCCTCTTCTCGTTTCTCTTCTGGGCCGTCTTCTGGACAGCTTCTTGACCTTCTGTCGACATCGTTGCCCACTTGGGTCCGGATATCTCGCTGTGGCCGTTTGTCGAGTTGTCCTGGCTCCTGTTTTCTCGGCAATATTGTGAGACAAGGCAGGGGGTGGACACCCAGCAAATCCAAGAAGCACACCCAAAACTGTCAGCAGAAGCTAGAAGAACCCAGCAAAAACCAGCCTAGAACAGAGCACAGAAGAATGAGGGATGGTCTCCCAGAAAGATATCTCACCATTGCTGCAGGCAAGTGGATGGATGGCAGACGGCAGAAACAATGTTTGAGGTGACAGCCGAGATTCCGTCAAACAGTCGAGAAAGAGACGACAGAGAGACAGCAGCGAGATGAGAGGGGAAACAAAATCAAAGACATCAACGGCGAATTAACAACGACAAAACCAACGACAATCAAGTCAAGACAAGCAAGACACGATAAAAATAAATACAACGTATATCCTCGCCAAACCGGGACGAGGAACGATAGAAAACGAACGAGGCTCTTGGCTCACCTTAGATACAGTACACAACACAATCTCACCGCACGAAACCTCTTCGCCCGTATTCCTCACCCTCGTCTGCTTCTTCTTCGTCTTCTTCGTCATCGTGTCGTCTCGTCCCGTCTGGTCACGTCTTTGCCAACCGGGCTGGGGGTGCAACCGTGGACAGCTGCCGGTCGCGGTCGTCTTTTACCTGAATATCATTCTTTGATTTTCCCGGTGGCTGTATCTCTTTGCCCAGCATTATGATTTGTCTCGTCGTTTCTTGTCCTTTTCTTTTATTCTGTTCTTCCCCATTTTATCCCTTCAATTCTCGGCCTCCAGACGCTACGCTACTGCACAGCTTGCAGAGTTTCTCCTGCCTTACCTCTCTTCCTTCTGCACCGCAGAATCCGCCTCTGCCACCACACCCTCATGCTTGAAACAGCCTGTTTTAGCCGCCATGCGGCCCTTTCTTCAGCCAAACTGTATCTCGAACCTCTGGAACCACTGTACGGAGTATCATTTCCACTCCTTTCAGCGCCCCCATAATCCCACCTGTCCGGGCATAGCTCCAGACACTTCAAATGTCATTTCTGGGCATCGAAAGGCGTCCTGTTCTTCGTTTTACTGGTTCGGCTCTGTTCAAGAACCCACTTTGTTGGGAATCCTTCCTGCGGGTGACTTTGACGGCACAGATTCTGAGCCTCATAACGATATGTTCTTACTTTCTTTTTGCTCATTTTACTGGTCTTGTTTGGTTATCTCTCGTCTCTTGTCATATTTTATCCTTCACATCACACGGCCAGGTTCACGCTGATCCCGACGTGATCGCCTTCCCCGGGGCCAGCAAAAACGAGATGACGGGATGACGGGATGAGCAAAATGACGAGATGGGCTCCAGAGCAATGAACAAGGCACCTTCTGAAGAAGACGAGATGCTCCGTCCAAGAATCAGAAGGTCAAAAGCAGACCCAGAAAAAGACCCAGCGCCCAGTTCGTGCAGTGCCCGTTCGCACCCCAAAAAGGCAATGCCAATGTCGGCACATTGCGGATACCGGGCGGGACCCAAGCCAAAGTGCATCTTGCCTAACGGGATAGGGGGCCTCAAATCTCACAGAAAACCCCGGCCATGGCCATGTGGCCAGCGAACCCACTCCGTGGACAAAGTCGTTTCCTTTTATCTTTTGTCCTCTTCTTTTCTCTTGCTACCATTGTATCGAAACCATTGTTCAACTTTCGGCATCGTGCACAGTGTCTCCTTCCAAGGCACGGCTGTCAGACGGCAGAATGTTTCGTTAGACGTCGACATGAGTGAGAGCCAACAGGCACTTAAATTTTAAGAGCATTTTTTCTGCTGCTCGAAATTTGCCCCTGAACGGCCGCCGGGCTGGACCGGTAGCGTGGTGCCTGTTGTTTCTTTCAAAGTTGAACTTAACTTCACGTACGGGGAGACCCTGTGGCTTGAACAAAAAGACCACCAAACCACTGCACTACCGACACTCCATATTTTTTTTGTCTTGTCGCGAAACAGCAAGTCTCTGATATTTGTGGCCACTGCTGGATTAAATTCCTCATGACTAGACAAAGCCTGTGGAGACTGCCTCTCAGAGTGGAAAGAAAAGAAACCCACAGAAGAACCCATCGAACCCATCGAGCCCATCGAGCCCATCAAAAAGAAAAAAAGGGGGTTACTTTCGAACACACGCTTTAGGTGGAGTGCATCTTGGCTTTGAAAGTGGACGTGGTGCTGCTCCATTTCTTCCTTCCAGGCTTTGAGGCGAGTGAGGGTACCCCTGTGCACTTCTTCTTCCTTTTGCCCAGGGCATAAAACCATAAACTCCATCGACCCTCACACCTCACGCACCCTTCCTTCTGGAATGACGAACAAATGCATCACGTTTCCCTGGACCACCCCTGTTCAAGGAACGAAATATGTTTTGTGCGTTGCAAGCAGCAAAAGTAAGATGCGATCGGGAAAGTAGGGAACCTCGAAAGGAAAAGGGGCAGACCAGACAAGACAGGGAAGAAAGGCGAAGCCCGTCGGCCATTGGCCGCCAACACTTTTTCAAAAAAACGTGTGCAGAGACGTTAGTTCGATTAATTGATACAAAAGTGGCATGGTCATCCAGCAAGGTGGCATCGTCTCTCCGTCGTCAGATTGCAGCAGAAACAGAAAGGGGGGCCCAGTCTTATGTCCTTTCTACGTTTCCTACGTTTTCTGGCTTTATTTGCCTTTATGGACCCCCCTTTTATTTTGCTCTAACGTTTTGACAGGGCGCCGACGTCGTATCTGACAGGTACGAGAATCCGACTCTGCTGAAAGGTCCCAAGTATTATTGTACTCAGAATGGAGAACATCGACCGGAGACTATTCGTGAATCAGGAAATCAAAATTGTGCCTGGCCTGTGCAGCCTCTGGCCTGTGCATATCCTGCGTTCGCCTTGCATGCCTGCAAATGTCCGCAAAATGCCTGCAAAGCCTGCGGTTTCCTGCGTCGTCCGCTGATGAGCATGTTGGAGAAGAGTTCTGGAAGGGAGGATGGAAGAACCAAAGCCCCCTGACATGAAGCAATCCCGTCTTTGCATCCTGGCATCCTTTCTCACGAGCCTCACGATGCACCTGGCGTCGTTTCTGATGCTTTGGGAGTTCCCTGATATTGCCAAGGTTGCATCCGCTATTCGAACAGATTTCGAACAAAATTTCAGAGAGAAACAGACACTGCCATTGTGGCTCTGCGTGCTTTGTCTGAAGTATGGAGTCTGAAGTTTTTGGAGTCTCTGCAGTCAGTATCTGCTCCTTTTGTTATCTATCCTCTGCCACAACCCCATGACGATGGCCACGAGCCACGATACCAAAACCGCAATGACCACGGTGCACGCCATCTCCCCGTATCCCGAACCCTCTCACTCTGGGCTACAGGCAGATAAACGAAATGAACAAAACGAAATTTGACAATCAATACCCAAAGGGCCTAAAATGGGCTTTTCACCACGCAATGCACGAAATGCACCAATTGCACGCCAAATTGATGCTTGGCCTGGTCCTAGCATAGGACGCCTCACCCTTCTAGAAGAACGCTCTTGCTCCGTTTCTTTTGGTTTCTTTTGCTTCCGTCCTCACCTTTGCCTTTTTTGGTCTTGCCTCGTGCTATGGCGTGGACTACGAGTCACGATGCTCATTTATTCATTAACGCGGGCGAGACATTGGCCGTTGTGTCTGCTGTTTATTCGGTTGTTGCTGTTGTTCCTTCCCTTTTGTTTCATATCACCCTCCCAGTTCTGTCACCTGCAGTATCTCATATCCCCAGGTCTCCATTTGTCGTATGTTGTAAACAAACGAAAATAACCAGCGGGGTTGTATCCGTTGTCGTCTATTTCGACAACACAACATCAAGACAAAAGGCAGAACGCAACCGCAACTTCCCAATGAAGTATCAACGTCTCGTGAACATTGCCATCCCGCATGTCGTAACTCGCAACCGCACATTCTCGAAACTCCGGTGTAACCCTTCCAATTCTTCTCCGGCCCGTTGGCCGGCCTCGACCAACTCTGGTTGCGGCTGCCGGCATTGTCAGCGCTCGCTTCCAGTATTCCTTTCTCGTTCCTCTTCCCTTCCCTTTTCTTCCCTTTTCTTCTTCTCCCGTCTTGCATTTTTCTGATATTGCTCGTGCGCCCTTCGAGAAGGAGAGACATGAGAAGACGGCCCATTCGTTACTTCTTCCAACCTTCCACGGCCATCCACAAAATATCGACATGCTCCTACGATGCGTCTACCCGTTCCGCGTCAAGCCAGCTTTTTTACTGGCCCTCGAAAGCCTCGACGACAAAGACAGCCCGTCTTGTGCAACCAAAGGCCTGTCGTGTTCGGAGACTATTGATATCTATTGGGTGTCGTCCGCCGAGGCTGTTCTTTTCCGCTCTCGTTTTCCTTTTCGACTTTCTTCTTTCTCTGTCCTCCCCTCCTCCCTCCCCTCCCACACCGCCGTCGTGGGACCGCCGTGGCGCACAGTGCAGCCACTGACGTATCACCAGAACGCCGGCCGAGTGTGCTTGTATGTTCTAACACCACTCTCGATGCACCGAGGCTTGCACACATATCAGTGTACAAGTGCAGCCCAATACTGCCCTACGATGTACGGAATATTCACAGTATATGATGTATGTGTACAACATACAAACCCGGCAAGTGTTCCCACCAGCATCCAGTGATGCGCCGCCGATCTTCCTCTTTTCGGCGCCCCGGGGCACAAATGGAATTGGGTTCGGCGCTGAGCTAGTTTTTCTCGATCTTTGGAGGCCCTCTTTTGCCCCCAGAAGACCCTTTTCTTGCATTTTCCCTCATCCTTTTTGCAACCGGCTTTTCCAGCCACACAATGCGATTTTCAGCTCGCCAAGATAGTTTCCCCCGAACCCCTTTTCGTTTCTTTTTCCATTCGTCGATTCGTTTGGTCCTCTTTGATTTTTGCTTGCTTGCTTGTTTGCTTCTTCTTTTTTGTTCCTTTGCTTGCCCAACCTCGGCCACTATGAGCACTAAATCGAGGCGGACAACTGTAAATTACAGTGGCTGGACCCTTTGAAACCAACCCGGCGGAAACTGCCTTTGGGCGGCGCAAACCAAATTGTCGAGACTGTAAAAAGTACTTCCAGGAACACACTGTCGCAAGAACCGCAAACGAGCCAACGACGTTGCGCCATTTTCCCCGTAGATCGATCGCAGTGTTTATCTCGTTTGTACCTTCCTCGCTAAAAAAAAAAATAAGGCTTCACCACTTTTTTTCTGCCGCCTCACCATCCCGCGACTCCCTCGCCAGCCCCTGTGTGTGTGCTACCCTGCGGTCGCAGTTTCCCCGCTCAACGACTCCAGCCTGCTTCTGACCTCACCTCGCAACCTCTGTTGTGTGCCTGCCCATCGCGCCTGCTGTTTCTTCGCAATTGACGCGTCGCACTCTTTCCCTCACCCCGCACGCCACAGCAACTCCTGCCCTCCGACTTCGCCATGGCTTCCTCTGCCATTCCCATGACCCATCTGGGCGAGCGGTGTGCGTCTTCCACCGTGTACTCTGTTGTGATGATACTCCCCTGCTAACCCGCCCAGCCTTCAACCACAGCGCCGGCAACGATGCCGAGGCCGAGTATGACCGCCTCCGCGACCTCGCCCGCAAGGAGGCCGCCAAACGCTCGTCCTGTATGGACCGCTCTCACCAGGCCTACCAAAAAGGCGACGGCGCCGGCGCCAAAGCCCTGTCGGAAGAAGGCAAGAAACACGCCGCCCAGATGGACAAGTACAACCGCCAGGCGTCCGACTACATCTTCCGGGAGAACAACGCCGTCAACCGCGTTGCCGCCGACACCATTGACCTGCACGGCCAGTTTGTCGAAGAGGCCGAGCGCATCCTGACGGAGCGCATCCGCGCCGCCCGGTCCCAGGGCCAGAACCACCTGCACGTCATTGTCGGCCGTGGCAACCACAGCGTGAACCACGTGCAAAAGATCAAGCCGGCGGTCGAGCAGCTGTGTCGCGAGATGGGCCTGCAGTTTGCGACGGAAGAGAACGAGGGTCGCATCTACGTCAACCTGCAGGGCGGCGCTGTCAACGGCGCACCGCCTCTGCCGCAGCAACCCTCGGGCCACCTGGGTGGCTACCATGGCGGCAACACCAGTGGTGGCTACCCGGGCCAGCAGCAGGGCAGCTATGCCGGTGCGGCGCACGGCCAGCAACAGTCGTACTCGCAACAGCCGCACTACCAGCAACAGCCCCAGTACCAGCAGCAGCACCAGAACCAGAATCAGAACAACAACAACGACGTCGAGGCTCAGATCGAGCAGGCCGTCGTCAAGTGCTTGCCGCGGTTGCTCAAGCAGTGCTGTACGATCATGTGAGGAGTTGTTGCTGTGTGGGTGTGCATTGTTGTGTGGAGTTGTTCTGTTTATGCGTTGCGAGAGTTATTTTTGCCATATTTGCCATGTCTCCTGTCTTTTTTTTCTTTCTTGTTTATTACTTTTGGATATCTTCTTGGATACCTCATTGGATATCTCTTGGACGAGAGAGCCGAGCATCTGCTTCGAGCTCTGGATGGATATAAAAGCACCTTGGATCGGGCTGTTATGCCCTGGGTCAAGCTGGCGTTCACGTGAAAGTGCCTGGCGACGGGTTCTTTCAAACACCATGTAGTCATAATGTTTACATATTACATACGTCTTTTGTTTATAATGGTCCGCACCTTCTATTCTGATCCGTCCTTCTCCTGTATAGCTAAATAAGACAAATAAAATGTAACAAAGATATTAAATGGTACAGAGGGTAGGCTTGTACAAGCGAGGAAGGAGGGCAACGCCCCGAGAAGAGAAAGAGAGCGGCGACAAGACATGTCCGTCAATGGTCGTCATACCACTATCTCTATCTCTTCTCTGCTGCATCATCATGCTGGGCACTGCACCTTCTCCTCGCTGTTTTACAATCGGAGCAGCTCTCTGCTCCTGCTCCGAGCTCCAAAGTGTCTTCGACCACTCGTCTTCACCGACAACCTCCACCCTAACAATTATATTGCCGTGCGATGCTCTATGCCTGCGTCCGGATGTCCTTGGCAGCCTGCTTCAGCGTCCAGTTGCACTCCTCGTACGCACGGCCCGCACCGAAACCAAGGCCGACGACGGCCGGCCATGCTCGCCGCTTGAACAGCAGCACCGAGAACACGACACCGAAGCCCAGGCCAAGGCCCGACTTGATCACCAGGTTGGACAGGCAGTGGTCCCACTGTGTCGTTAGTAAGGGAACGGACAATACAGTCTGATTCAAGCTCCGCGGTGGTTTACCTTCTCGTTAAGCAGCGCCTCGCTGACGGGGCGCGCGACCACCCGCTGTGATGGCGCCGGAGTCGATGCGTCGGACATGGTGTGTGAGGAGAAGGGGGTTGTGGGAAGGCTGTTGGAGTAGAAAGTCGTCGGTGTCAATGATTCGATGTCGTGGAAAAAGAAAACGAAGCCTGCAGATTGGGGATAAAGGTTAGCTAGACGTCGAGTAGCTTCGCATTCAATCAATTGATTGACAAACGCACGTTGATGCAGTCGTTTTTCGCAAATGGATGTCGATGGACTTGTGTGGTGGTGTGATATATGTTGCGATGGAACAAAGGACGCAAGAAAAAAGTGACGAGATGCAAATGAAGCTCTTTGCGACAATTCGTTCGACACGGGGAAGCCGCTAACAAAGGGACACAGGACAGGGCGATTTCGTGTTTTCCGCGCAGACGCGGACCAAACCGGCTAACAATTTTTTGCAGGCAAGAGCGAATGAAAGGCGAATGGGGCCCATTGCAATTGGAGAGATTGGGGGCCCATTGCGCCAAAAATGCATGTCGGCAGGCGGGAAAGCACGACCAACCCATGCTCCGTCGCTCCATGCCAGGGCCGTCCAGGGGGAAAGGTGCGAAGCTGGCTTTGGCTGCGTTCGGCACAAAGGCGGTGAAGCAGCTTGCAGGTACTAGCTTGGGCGACCGCAGAGGACCAAAGCCGGCAGAATTCCTTTGGCTCAACTTTTTTTTCTGGATATCAGGAAGGAGCGATGAGAGCGGCTGCATGAAGAGAATATACTGTAGAAAAACTCACCATAGAAACCTCAACTTTACATGGTGATCTAAAAAAAAAAAAAACGACTTTCTTTCACACAACAGCTGACGAACGAATCCAGACGACTCGCAACCCTATTAGAGCTTCATTCTCGACCTTCTGTGTGCGAATTGGGGCCCAGACTCACTCACCTCTTCTCTCATGGAATAGAGTCGTGGTAGTTCACACTCTTTGTCCTCCTCCTCTTTTTCTCGACGACAACAATTCCCCTCTCCTTTACAAACGACGCCATGGCTGAGGCAGCTCTTCTCAAGGCTGCCCGGTCTTTGGACCAGAGCGGCCCCGAGACGGTGGTCTCCAAGCTCCAGCGGCTCTGGGATGCCCTCGCTGCCACATTTGCCTCCACATCCGGCGCTGGCCGTTTCCATGCTTCAGAAGAAGTTGCCCTTCGGTGGCTTCTCAAGAACATGCACTCGTCTGGTTCTGGCCCCGTCAGCCCCGAGACCGAGACACTTCGCCGCTGGCCCCTCACATGGCGCATCCTAGCATGCATCTTTGCCCGCATCCCGCTCTTCTCGCTGGCGAAATCGCTGGCTGACCGTCGCTTTGTTGTCGTTCTACAACAGACTGCAAAGGACCTGGCCACCCCATCAGCAGCAGCAGCTGCTGCCTCCCAGAGCTCTCTCAAGCGTAAGCGGTCACAAGACGCCCAGTTCGACCTGACATCGCTGCGGGAACCGCAGAACTGCGTCGTCTCGGCCGATGCTCTTTTCGAAGCCCTTCGCGTGCTTTTGGCTCGTCTTGACGATGGCAAGGCAGATTGCACGTCTTCGTCTTCCACTTTCTCCCCTTACGACCACATGGGTGCCGAGCACATCAAGTCATTTTTCAGTGTCCCGGCAGCTGACGCCAACATCTTGCTCGAGCCGCTCTTGAAGACATGCAGACTGGCTCTGATTACTGAGGGAGGACTTGATGCTGAAGGACGGGACTCTGATGACAACGACAGCTCTAAATCAACACCCCTTGATGGCCAGGCATCGTGGATCTCT
Source organism: Ophiostoma sp. CBS 140.51 (assembly GCA_029298735.1). Classification (NCBI taxonomy): domain Eukaryota; kingdom Fungi; phylum Ascomycota; class Sordariomycetes; order Ophiostomatales; family Ophiostomataceae; genus Ophiostoma; species Ophiostoma sp. CBS 140.51. The sequence continues at coordinate 40,812 of JANSLP010000043.1, forward strand.
ACCTTTTCTAGTCTTTGGGACCTGCGTCTTCAAGGCCCAGAGGATACCTTCAACGTTGCTGGCCGCCTGTCTCTGGACGGCCTCACAATGCTTGGCCGTCTGCTGGACATCGTCCCTTCTATCACGCAGTCTACACATATTGACACCGAGGTGCAGCGTCGCTGGTCTGTCGGCCTCCAGCGATTCTTTACCAACAACCTGGTGCTTGCTGCTCGGTCACTCTTCCTTAACCTCAAGGACACCAACGCTCTGTCGATTGCGACGTCCAACTCCGCGGCCAAGGCTGAGGCCGACGACTACGTCTTGCGAGCCGCCACTTTCTTCTATCTGGCCCTCAAGGCACCCCGTCTTCTGGCCGGCAGTGGTACAAGCAGCAAAGACAATGAGCTCTGGCTGCAGACTGTCTTTGAAACCATTCGGGAGCCGCTCATGACCGTCGGCGGTCTTTCTGCCGAGCGCAAAAATACGGCACTAGCGGAGCTTCTCGATATGGCTGCCCAGCATGAAATGGCGCCGTCCATTGATAGTCTTCAGCAGGTATGCCAGAAGAGTGCCTTTCACAACGAGAAATCAAAGACGACGACGGCCGACTGGAGACTGCTCGCGTCTGCCGCGCGCTGTGATGCCGATGCTTTCCTCCTGGCGGACAAGGGCGCAGCTCTGCTCAACACTGCTCTTGAGCAGCTGCGTGCTCCCTCAACTGCACCCCAGACCCCAGCAGACGCACAGTTTGCCTCTGCTTTCCTCATCTCGCTGGCCCAAGGATTTGCCAACAGCCGCAACCTTGCCGGCTTTGTCACGCGCTGGCATGCCGGTATTGTCGCTTTGGGCGGCAGTCTTATCAGCGGTGCTCCCCAGCCGACACAAAACGCCTGGCTGGGCAAAGACTTGAGGGCGGCCGTGGCCGAGACCGTGCAGTCCTCCCTATCTAAGGAGCAGCTGCTCGCCATGATTGCCCAGGTTGAGAAGTTGTCTGGCAGCGATGATAAGGAGACCGTCACTGCACAGGCTGTGGCCAAACTGGTCATCTTTGATACCCTCAGTGCCGGTGTCCGCAGCGAGGAGTTTGAGGACGCTGTCCAGACCAAGATGCTTGACAGCATCCTGGGCCTTGATATCTCCTCAAAACTGGCACCCGAGATACTTGCCATACAGTGGCGTCTCATCCACCGGACACTCGCCTGGGTGGGTTTCGAGGATGCTGAACGCATCTGGAAGAAGGTCAAGGGATCCCTCAAGACTCTCTCGACAGCCGGCAGCGGCAAGAAGAAGAGCTCCTTCGTGTTGAGCGAGGACAAGTTTGAGGCCCTTATCGCAAGCTTCTCCCTATGGATGACCCTCAAGTTTGGCGACAAGAACGAGAAAGAGGCACGCGAGACGACGTGGACCTTCTTTTCGCGGTTTCAGGAGGAGCTGTCGGCTCTGGTCAAGGAAAGCGAGAGTCAGACAGACCTTCTACAGGAGGTGGCCCGCCAGACAACGGCAGACGACGAGACGGCCAAGTCGTTTGGCGGCTCCTTTGACAACAAGACGACCGCTGTAGCTACGTACCTGACGTGGATGTTGTCTGGTTCCTCTCGTTTTATTGATGAAATGGCCAGGAGCAGCGACGAGCCGTCGGCCTTCCTCGATGCTGTGCTGGCATGGCAGTCGGGCCTGAATGTTGAGGGTGGTGCAACTCTGGCGGCCAACACCTTGTCAACCCTTGTCTACAGCAACGTCACCAACCTGCAGAACCAGAAGATTACGAGCAACATCGCCGAGGCACAGGTCAAGCGTCTCGAAGAGGCCGTTGGCAAGCAGAACTCGGGACTGCAGGATGCCGCCCTGACTCTGCTTCAGACTCCCTCCCACCTTCTTTCACGTTCCCAGCGTGAGAGGATTGTGGCCACTCTCCTGCCTTCTCGGTCTTCGTCTAGCAAGAAGGCTGAACCGTTGACTGTGGAGGAGGCTGCCCTGGTTCTTGATCTCTTGACCAAGGTCACTCGTGAGCGTGCCTTTAGCGATGTCGAGTTTGACCGACTCGTCTATCTGGGCGAGACTGTCCACGCTACTGTTGAGAGCGTGGCTGCCGAGTCAGCCCTTGGCGTCTATGACCGCTTCCAACAGGTGGCCAAGGCTGTCATCAAGTCGCCAGCCAGCAAGGACGCCTGCGATATTCCTACGAAATCGATCCCTACCAGCCTCCAGCTTGTCCTTTACGGCGCTAAGCTCAAGGCTCTCAAGAATGTCGAGTCTGCACAGCTCTCGGATACCAAGGAGAAGCTGGCGACGCTTGTTGTCAAGCAGCTTCTTGGTCAGCTGGAAAGCAAGGATGGGGATGTGGAGATGTCTGGAACAGATGATGCCAGCATTCGTGTCCCTGTGCAGCTTCTTCTCACCTTCGACGCTGCCATGGCCGACGACATCCAGCCGCAGCTTGTCCAGCAGAAGAAGTTCAACTTACTCGTCAAGAAGGCCAAGAAGACCGCGGATGCGCTCTGTGCCGAGCGCCAGAAGATTGGCTGGAAGTGGAAGGCATTTATTGCCTGGTACACACGTGGCCAGGAGGACCGGCCAGCCCGTGACGTGCTGTTCCAGGGAATGTTCCTGGATGGTGATAACGAGGCCGCAACTGTCAACACGACGGCTTCCACTGCGGCGTCTGTTCTCCTGGACGGCGACCTGCTCCGCGACTATCTTGCCGGCGAGACGGCCGGCTACGACCAGGAAGCACTTCTTTCTTACACAGAGGAATTACTGAACGCACTCGACACAAAGGACGAGGAGGCATCTTCATCCTCTACCGTTGGCCAGCTCCTCGCTATTCAGTACCTGCTTGACCGTCTCTTCGAGACGCCCAGCGCTGCCACAGCCAAGACTACCAACGGCTTCCACTTTGGTGTCGTTCACAGCAAGCTGGCCCAGCGCCTACCACACGCACGCAGCACCACCGAGTGCAAGCTGCTCGCCCAGACCATCCGGACGCTGCTCGTCGACGACAAGGCTGCCGGTGCCATGGGCCAGTGGAATGTCGATACGACGTTGAGCGCTGCTGCTTTGGTAGTCAGCCTGAAGGGTTCCGGTAGTGATGTCGACAACGACGCTGTCCGCGCCTCACCTGTGGCCTACGACGGCGCCTGCCAGCTCGTCGAGGCTGTCCTCAAGCGGCACCGTGTCCGTCTCGAGGGCCGTTTCCATCTGCTGGTCAGCACTCTGCAGGCCCTTTTGGCACGTCTGGCGGCTGGTCACCAGCAAGAGCTGAAGCAGAAGTCGAGCAATTCCAACTCCAACAACACTGGCTCTATAGTCTCTTGGGTCCCCCAGGCCAAGCGCTTCTCCCGTCTGCTGGAGTTGATTTGCGAGCCGTCGACGGCGGCTGTGACAATGATGACGTCACGCAAGGGCGCACCCGCAGCACCACTCCACTCGGCCACAGACGCAGCCAAGCGGTCTGCCGGTCAACACATGTACTTTGTTCTCATGGCGTACATTAAACTGCAGATTGACGGCGCTGTCCTCTCGCGCAGCGTCCGCGAAGCGCTCGAGCCCGGTTTGTTTTCGGTGCTGGCCATTACGCCTGACGAGACACGGCGTCTGCTCAACGATGCTGTGGATGCCAACGGACGTGCCCTCTTCAAGGATCTGTACCGCAAGTGGCTGCAGTTTGGCAAGTGGAAGGGTGTGTAGACAATGGAAGAGGGCAAGTTGTTTGTTTATACCCATACATATAAAGATACATTTTGATTTAAAGAGTAATTTTGTTTTACATTGCATATAGCCATCAAAAACCATTGTTTTATTTTGGATTTATTCCTCCATTTTGTCCATTTTGACTATATTATATAGCCCGCTAGAAATTACGATAATTATCTGCTAAAATTATAAAAGAAAAGAAGAGACAAGCCACTTTGTCTATATCTTCTTCTTGTAGGTCGCCGGGTGGCCGTTCTTCTTGCCCCATCCCTTGATCTCGCCGTGGAACCATAGCAGGATAAAGAACATGATGAAGGACATGATCCACGCGCCAATCGTGTCCAGGATCCAGTTGTTGCGCGGTGCACCGCCTAGAACGCTCCACCGCATCACATCGCCCAGCATCGACACCGTCACGAAATGGTCGCCGCGCTGCAGGCCCTTGATCGCCTTGGAGGCAACCTCATCGGGCGTGAACTGCGGGTCGTCCTTTTCCAGGTGGATAGTGACGTCGGGCTTGGTCTTAGTCTCGCGCTCAAAGCCAGGGCTCAGGATGGTGCCGGGAAACACCATCGAGACACGCACCGGGTTGGTCTTCTCGTACAGCATCACCTCCTGCGTCAGCGTATCGGCCAGACCGCGCAGCGCCCACTTGGTCGGCGTGTAGGTAGCATAGCCGGCCACGGGGTACAAAGCGAGCACCGACGCCGTGAAAATTAGGTGGCGAGGCTCCTTGTAAGGGCCAGCCTCGGGCCGCAACCACTCGCGCAGAATGGCATGGGCCATCTCGGCAGCGCCCCAGTAGTTGACGTCCATGTTGCGACGGCTGGCACCGACGGCGACGTCCTGGGTCTCCTCGGCCCACAGCATGGGCGTCGACATACCCGCGACGCACCAGACAATGTCAATGGGCTTGTCGCCGTTCCAAGCCAGAGCATCCCTGATGACGGCCGAAGCATAGTTCTCCACGGCGACGTCGGCGGACACAAAGTGGAAGCGCTGCGTGCTGGACTTGGCGGCGGCCTAGAGTCGGGGTCAATATCAACAAACACAAGATCCCGTCACAGCCAAATTTGTCCACGAGGGAACTCACCTTAATTTCGGCGACGGTCTCCTTCAGACGATCGACGTTCCGGGCCACAACAATGACGTTGGCGCCCTGGGCGGCCAGCAGACGGGCAGCCGAACGGCCCATGCCCTCGGAGGCACCTGTGATCAGGACTGTCTGAAAGTCAAATGTTAGTAACGACAATCTATTTCAATATATGTATCTCTCAAAGTTTCAACTTACCTTGCCGTCGACCGGCATCTGGTTTCCGCTAAAGAGACCCATGCTTGAAGCTGCCACGAGTGAAGCTCCGACAAGGCCTGCAGATGTTAGAGCAAGTGTACCCGGCATGTTTGTGATGTGTTTGCGAGATTCGGGTTCCAATGTGGAATATATATGAAAAGGTAGTGGGTTGAACAGATTTACTTTGTAAGTGAGAAGATCTCAAAACGAAGAGTTGACGTCTCTCTCTCATACGCCCCTGATGAGCTGTAACTATGGAAGGAGCAACGGTAGGACGGCAGAGAGCTGCTTGGGAAAGAACGATCCTTCAGGTGTAATTAAAAGTGGAGACAGTAAGCAGAGGAGAGCTTCAGGTGCAGAGATGTCACTGGCCAAAATGTTCAGAAAACGTGAGAAATACGGCGCCAAAACGTCAATCCCAGATGGTTGATGATCGAGCCTTGTGTCGGGGTTTACGTGAGGCTCAAAGAACACCGCGTCTCGACGCGATCTGGTGGTTGTTCTCGTCATTGATTCCATATCACAATTTACTTGTGACGATGGAGCTCTGTTACAGTAGCTGACAGGGCAATCCAGGGGAATTTAGTGGGTGATACGCTAAAACGAGACTCTACGCGGCTGCCAAGGCTGGCTGTTTCCCCTGGTTCACATTCGCGTGCTGATCAGCTGATAGGCCCACCTAAACCGTTCTTTCCCCTTTCAACAGCCAACAGAGCCAGAATGGCAACCGCCTTTTAATTTATATGGGTCCAATCGATAAGGCGAAATAATTTTCTTATCGGGCAGAAAAAAGTTACTTGCCTCTTGTAAAATCGACCAGCGAAATCTCGTCGTTTGCGCCTGCCCTACGACAACGCCGTACACACGACGCTCTTTCCTGTTCACTTTACAACAAACACCACCCACACACCGCAATGGCAAAGAAGAGAAAGGCCAGCCGCGTGGCTGAAGCGCCCTCGGGCCCCAGAGAATACGACTCGAAAGATGCACGCCTTGGTCCCATCAACACCTTCGAAGACATTGCCGACGAGCAGGAGGAGTACTTTCTCGACAAGGACAAGATCCTGCTGGCCGACGAGCAGGGTACCAAGCGCCAGCGGCGAGAGCATGAGGAAGACGATTTCCTAGACCTGTCGGACGACGAGGTGCTCGGCCGCGACTCGGACGACTCGGCCAACGAGGAGGCTCAGGACCCCAGCGACCGGCGGAAGCAGAAGAAGAAGGCTAAGAAGGCGGCACTCAAGACGAAAAAGGCTGCGGCCTCTGCAGCACGAGGCAGCGGCGACGATGACGAGGATACCCCGAAAAAGAAGGGCGGCGACGAGGAGGACGGCGACCAGGGCTGGTGGGGTACCTCCAAGGAGGAGTACTACGACGGCGAGACAATTGAGACCGAGGCCAATGCCTTGGAGGAGGAGGCTGAGGCCCGGCGGCTGCAGAAGAAGCAGCTGTCGCGGATGAAGGCTGAGGATTTCTTTGATATGGACGAATGGACCGAGAAGAAGGACACCAAAGCAGCATCAGAAGCGGCTTCTGGCCGCACGGTGAAGCTGGCGACCAAGACCAACAAGGAGGAAATCGACTCCATGGCGCCCGACGAAAAGACCAAGTTTCTCAAGGACTACTACCCGGAATTCGACCCGCTTTGCGACGACTTTGTCGAGCTCGAGCCGCTGATGAACGAGTACAAGGCGTTGGCCGAGGGCAAACCCAGCGAGTCCCTCGAGGTCGTGCAGTTTCGTGCGCTGTCGTGCTACGTCGCCACCATCTGCATGTACCTGTCGCTCTTCATGTCGCCCTCGCGTGACAACCCGACCGGCACGCGCTACATTATGGACCCGGACGAGCTGCACGACCACGAGGTAATGCAGTACCTGGTGGATACGCGGGCAACGTGGGAACGTGTCAAGAAGCTGCAGGCGCGACGGGCGGCCAAGGCCAAGAAGGCGGCGGCGACGGCCGCGCTGGCTGTGGAGCAGGCGATTGAGGAGAAGGCGGCACAAGAGCTGGCGGCAGCCAGGGCAGAAAAGGCCGGCAAGACCGACAAGACCAAGAAGAAGGCCAAGGCCGACAAGGCTGAGAAGGCCGGCGCAAAGGCCAAGAAAGAGAAGAAGAACAAACGCGCCCATGCTGCCTCACAACAGCTCGAGGAGTCCATGGCCGACCTGTCGGAACTGCTGACTAAGAAGCCTAAGAAGGCTAAGAAGGCGGCTACCGTCTCGCGCACCAACGATGACGACGACAGCGACAACGATCTCTCCGACCTAGGCGAAGAGGAGGCTCTTGATGCACGGACGGCCGAGGAGAAGCTCAACCGCAAGAAGTCGCTCGGCTACTACACCTCGCAGATTATGCAAAAGTCCAACTTGCGGACGGGTGCCAGCGGCAACGCTGGCGGCGACGCCGATATCCCCTACCGCGAGCGCTTCCGTGACCGCCAGGCACGTCTTGAGGCTGCTGCGGCTCGTCGTGGCAATGCACCTCTCCAGCCTGGTGAGGAGCTTGGCGGTGACGACGACGACGAAGGAAGCGATGGTGGTGACGGCGACTTTGACAATGAGGCCGACAAGGAGGCCAGCCTTGCCTACTACGACAGCATCGTCAACGCCCACAATGCCAAGCAGGACGTCAAGGCAGCCCGCAAGGCCGCCATTGAGGCCGGAAAGCTCGACCGTGTGCTGCCCGAGTCGCTGCTCGACAAGGATGGCCGTCGCCAGCTGACGTGGGAGATTGAGAAGAACAAGGGTCTGAGCCACAAGACGCTCAAGGAGAAGAAGAACAATCCGCGTGTCAAGAAGCGCGTCAAGTTCGAGAAGAAGAAGAAGCAGCTGGCCAGCATGCGCGCTACCTACAAGGACGTCGACCGCGACAACTACCAGGGCGAGAAGACGGGTATCAGCACGGGTCTGATCCGGAGTATCAAGCTGGATTAGAGTGGTTGTGGAGGGAAAAAGCGTGTTTTTGTTTCTTTTTTGTTCTCGCATTTCATAGAGGATTGCATAGCATCACCAATAATTGCACACTGGCGTTCATCAGGGCATCCTTGGAGTAACGTGAAATTCATCGTAATGTGAAGTGCATGACGTGAGATGGACGTTCAAGCTCAGTGACAATGCGAGCTCGATGTGGGTGGATCCATTAGTCATCATTCGAGCAACCACAGCCAACCACGTGACGGGAATTACGAAAACGCTAATTCTTTCCGCTGCTCTACCGTTTTCCGGGCCCGCGGCCACAATTGAGCTCAAAATCCTCCCCAGTCGACCGAACGACCACTGCATCCCCGAGCCGACACAAGGTCAATTGGACCACAACAGCGGATACCCGACTTGACGAAGCGCGTACCATTGAGATTATCGAACACACATAACCTCCCCCCCACCTCACAATGCGCACATCTCTCCGCCTGCTGGCCGGCGTCAAGCCGGGCCGTTACTTCCAGAACGGCGCCCAGACGGGTCTCGCGGGCCTCTACACGCACGACACGCCCCGGTCGACGCTCCTCTTCCTCTACTCGACGACCCTCGAGAAGCTGCAGGCGGCCCCCGAGCAGTCGGCATACCGCCAGTCCGTCGAGGCCATCACCAGGCACCGGATGGCCATTGTGCAGGCCGTGAAGCCTGAGGGCTACGACGCGTGGCTGGCACAGGCACAGAAGACGGTGGCTGAGAACCCGGACCACTTTGGCAGCGTGGCGAAGCTGGGCATTGACGGCGCGGCGACGTGGCGCGTGGAGAAGGGCGGCCGCACGTTTATCATCCAGGACGTGCCGGACGTTGTGGACCAGCGGCTCAAGGAGTGGGACGGCGAGCGGAACGAGGGTGCCGAGCTTGAGGGTGTGCGCACGCTGGAGGAGCGTGCGGACCAGGTCCTGTCGGCGACGCGGAAATCGCTCGAGGAGGCCGTGACGGTGAACTGGGAACCCGAGCCGCAGCTGACGGCTGATCAGTAAGTGGACCAGGGTGGGAGGTGGAAGAAGATGAGAGAAACGAGAGACTTGGGAACATCTGCTAACCTTCATTTCAGGATCGAGGAGATTGAGGCCAAGATTGGCGCTGGTCTGATTGAGGAGGTCATCCAGGTGGCCGAGGGTGAGGCCAGACTCGCAGACGTTATGATCAAGGCCAAGGTGTAAGTGAAGACGAAAAGACAAGAGTTGAGAAGATATATTGGGCTATTTACTAACTTATTTACAGTTGGGAGGGCCTAGAGGAGAAGCCCGCCGAGGGCCAGTGGAAGTACTTTGAGCGCAAGTCATCATAGAGGGTGGCTCTGCAGGGCGAAGACAGGCGAGAAGGCAAGCGATAATATCCGAAAAAACAATACAAAATTCACAATTCAGCGTTGAATCTCTGGGCAGTCGTTAAGAATCTCAATATCATATTCAAACGGCTAGTTGAGTCCAGGATGGAAGAATTGAAGCTCTGGTAGAGCACTGGTGTACAACTATAGAGGAGGCTGTGTATATATTTCTGCTTTCTGAATCATAAAATATTACAACATACATCATGCACAAATGTTACTGGGCATTGCTGACCTAATTATTTCAAATATTGTATGGACTGTCGTCGTGGGTTGCGCCTGCCGTGAAAACGTACTTGCCGTCGTACTTGTAAACTACCACTTTTATAGTGGGGCACTTTTAACGTCACTTCACCAAAACCTTCAAACGACAACAAAGACAAAGCCTTACACTCTCGCTTTTACCTTATCTCAACACAAAACATGGCCACAATATAGCCTCTCACACAACCACCACAATGTCGTACATTGAGCCACCCACGCTCACGAATATACGCAAGAGAAAACGCTCAGCCCGCTCGGCGTCCGTAGCATCCAGCGTCGTCTCTCATCTGCCTCGCGATGCCATTGACCCTCACAGCTACGGCCCGTCTGCACGGCGGCAGCTCGTCGTTGCTGGCTTATCGCATTCGGATCGGTTGCCGACAGACTACGTTGAGGGCTTCCCCCATCGGGCATTGCCCGACGGTGTAGGCGGCGACGAAGACGAGAACGCCAAGGCGCGCAAGGACAAGGACAGCTTTGGCACCGGGTTTGGGTCTGGATTTGGGCTTGACGGCCTCGACGACGAAGACGACATTGAAACGGATTCGGACGATGACAATGCATCGATCAACTCTGAATCGGGCATGTACGACACCACGGAAGACGACGATACAGACACGAGTGGTGATCCATCGGAAGTCGCAGCCCGTCTTGCCGTGAAGCAGCGAAGAATCCGCCGCAAAGAAGCCCGTCGGCGTCGTAATGCGCTCCGCATGCAGCGTGCCTACGACCAGAATGTGGGTGTGCTAGCGACGATTGTGCAGCGGGGCCTGCAGGAATCCGAGCACGGCACGATTCCGAGCGTTTTGACGTCGACGGGCGAAGCTGGCCGATTGGCGGCGCCTATTGGACTCGCCCGGGCCAAGCGAGCTTTTGGGCTAATTGTGCGCACCGAGATCAAGGGCAAGGGTGTGGATCTGCGGAGGAACTACCTGTGGGCCATGGGTGCCGAGCTGTTGATGCGAGAGGGCGAGGACGAGAGAAACGAAAAGAACACACCAGCCGGGTCTCGCCGTTGGGGTTTAGCTGCCAATATGCCACGCGTTCGTGCATTCTATGAAGACCTCATCCAGCAACATCCTTACAACCGGCTGTTCCCACGGTCTGTGAACGCACTGACGTTCTGGCCGGCCATGGCGGGCACCGAGCTGTACAACATCTACGCAGAGGCACAACTAGCAACGGAACATCTGGACGCCAAGGCAAGGGAGAAACAAAAGAAGAAAGACAAGAAGGCACACGCGGGAAGCGACGATGGCAGCCACGAGAGTGAGCACGACTCCGACCCCGACTCCGACGAAGGTCATTTCAGTGACAACAGCAACGATAGCAACGATAGCAATGGCAGCAACAGACGTCGCCGTCGCCAACGGGACCACCCCGACCGGTTGGCCCGTGAAGACAATCGACTATCCTCACTCGAGCAGCTCCGTGACCTCACACGCCGCATGGACGCCGTCATGGCTGGTCCACCGTACGCTTCGAGCCCCGAAATGTTGCGGTTGCGCGGCATGGTCGCACTCTACATGGGCGACCTAGCCATTGTGACACCGCCACGGACACCGTCAGAAACACAGGAGGGCGAGCGTGTACGTGCTCAAGAACGATCTCGGGCACGTGCTCGCTTTGCCCGGCTTCTGGACGTGGACCGGGATATCCAGTCTGGGAGACACCACAAGCGTGGAGGCGTGCCAGACACAGTGGTGGATGCCTACATTTAAAAGCTGGCAAGAGGTGCCAGCGAGGATACTCACGACCACGACAGCAACAGCGAGGAGGACGATGATACGGTTGATCAGGGCAGGAGCCGGCCGATGTTCACATCTCTATCCTACAGGAGCCAGCAGTAAACACGATTGGGGGTGGCCATAATTCTCATTTATTTTGATACCCAACATATACACCATATTGATAGACATATCTTGAAATTAATTTAATTTTCAAATATCAAACAACCTTTGCTCCTAGCATCCCAAGCCATCATTCAAGTCGTAAAACGCCGTACCATTGATCACCACCCACTTACTACTTACTGTTCAGCCTCCTCCACCGGGTGACTGTTGTTGTCGCTATTGTTGCTGTTCGCCCACCGCTGCAAGATCATTACGCGGCTGTTGCTACCCACCACGACACACCACTCGCCCTCGGGACTCCACGCCGCTTGCCGTCCCACAGCTGACAAGCCCTTGGTCGTCTCTGCCTTGTGCGCCTTGACGAGCACATGCGGATCGTTGGCATTGTACTTGCTGTCCCAGTCGTCTAGCGTCTCCTTGTTGTACAGGTCACTCATGCTGTAGCCGACCGCACTCCGGCCCTTTGGCGTTGCGCCGGTGGTGTTAGTCGTAGTCGTGGGTACCGGTGTAGAGGCAGACGGTGTCCCCCCGTTGGCTGCACCTGCCGCTATACTTGCACCTTCCGCCGCCGCACCTGGAGCACCCGACACGACAGACGACTCGTGGTCGCTGCCTTCACCGTCTCGATGCACCGATCCCAGCAGTCCCAGCCCGTTCGCAGCATCCCTAGTCCGGCGTCCTCCTGGGTTAGCACTACTGCTATTGGTATTGCTGTTGCTGTGCCCGCCGTTGGCGGTTGGGCGCTTCCTAGGCACGACAATCCGCATCCAGGGCGGGCGTGGCACTGGCCCCTCGTCAACTACGGAACTGGCACCGGCCCCGGCTCCATTCTCGGTCCCATTAGTCCCGTTGGCTCCGTTACCCAGCTGAGCCATTTGCCGCTCCCGCCGGTGGTTGGCCGTCATAAACTGCCGGTACGCGCTAAAGCACGTGAAATCCCAAAAGAAAATCTTGGCGGCAGCGTTGCAAAAGGCCAGCATCGGGTGGTGCCCAGCCACATTGAATAGGCCGAACCGCATAAAGAACTGGGGTCCACAGCCCGGCGTATGCAGCTGCAAAAGACGTGTGTACTGGGGTGTCGTACTGGCGGCGACCGTGCTGGCGTTATTAGCATTGGCCGACGCGACTGCCGACGGCGACGTGATAAGCGGCACGTGAAAGGCGGAGCGGGTGACCTTGGTGGTATCCTGGTTGGAGGGGGCTTGCTCGGGCGAGGGCGGCTCGGCCGTCGAGTCGAACCCCTCAATGCGCCAAAGGACAATAACGTCCTCCAAACAAGCACGAGAGAGAATCAGGTCGCCGTAAAAAGCGACACAGTCGATGAGACCCGTGTGGATTTCCGAGGTTGAAAAGTGCGGGAAGTGGACAATAATGGGGACCTCGACGTGGTCATTTGGGATATCCGGCAATGTCCACTTATGAAGGGTTAGTATCAGGCCGTACGGTCGTCGATATCAGCTGTACTTACAAGATTGATAACTTGGTCATGACCAGCCGATATTACATAGCGTCCACTGTCGTGGAAGGCCTAGGAAGGATGATGTTAGCAAGATAGATCAAGGACTGGCCAAAATCGTCAACAAGGGGACATACCACACTCAGCAGGTTCCATGAGTGGCCTTCACCACCAAGAAGACACACACAAGGCTGCTTCTTGTGGACCGGATCGAGACTCCATAACCGGACAGTTGTGTCGTCCGAGGCAGACACAATTAGATGCGGGTTGGTTGGACATGTGGCGAGATCATTGATTTCCTAGACGTGTCAGTGGTCTATATGATTATTTTGACAGAATATGGGCACTCACTCCACCATGACCAACAAAGGACTGTTCACACAACAAGAGTTAGCAAGCTGGCAGAGCTGTCAATCACGATAGTAGACGGAGTACATACCGTCACAGCCTCGCCGTCGCGGATGTTGTAGACCTTGACCTTGGCATCACGGCCGGCAACACAAAGCAGAGCCCGTTCTGTCTGCGGGTCTCTTGCCCATGTGCACGAACAATTCAATGCTCCCTCCTGGCGGTTGTCAGTGAGGTTCATGAGATATCTATGAGAGCTTCATGCGGCCCTGTTGACGACATACATCTTCATCACGGATCACACGGATGATCTCGCATGGATTTGAGTCCTTGGTCTGTATGAGACGGCAAACGAATATCTACACCAAGGGTCAGTCACATTATATCCTCAAAATGCCATCTTGCTATATAATATCGTGATATCTACTCACATGTCGTTTGCTCACGGCAGCGAATACCGGATTACTGCCGGGCGGGTTGTATGGATAGAACTTGACGTCAAAGAATTCTGCCTTTGTTAACAATGCCGAAAATATGAGCAATAAACACTTAAAGAGAGTGATCTACCTGTGTCCGAGTTGGCATCGTCGGCACTGCTTTTGGTATCCTGTGTGAGGTCATCTTGTTAGCCAAGGGGTCGATGCCCGCTTAAGCACAAACGGAGTGGCACGTGTCTGCCACTGCTTCTCACCTCAAAATTCAACGAGTACCGCAGCTTGGGCATCTCCCACTCGGACGGCAGTGCTGGCGCCATGGCGTTTGTGTGCCTCTTGTGCCTCTTGTGCCTCTTGTGCCTCTTGTGCCCCTTGTGCCTGTCCTGAGTTGTGACTGCCCCAACTTGCGTTTGTGCAGTTTCCTTTCTCCTCTTTTTCCAGCTGACGCAGACACCGCCGGCAGCTGTCCCGAATGGAGGTGCAAGAACAACTCAGCAACAGGGAAGGAACGGACCGCCCACACTGGCCTTCATTGGATGGGGGCGATTGGGAGTGAATGGGGAACGTGAATTGGACTCAGTGGGGCCTGTCTTTGGGGAAGCTGTGGAAGGGGCAGTGGCAGTTGCACTTTTGCGGCGTTGAAGGGCCACTGTGCTCTTTTGAAAGGCAGTTGGGAAAGTGCGGAAGCGAATTGCGAATTGAGATATGGGTCACGACTGCCAAGTTTGTGAGTGATTGTAAATGGGGCGTGAGAACAGACAGAAATGGCAAGTGCAGTCCGAATGCCTGTATTCGCCGACCACGCGAAAAGAAAAGGCGGGGCAAGCGTGATTGGCGTTGTCACCCTGTTCCCAACAAACAGCCCGAGCAGCCCAAACAGCTTTTTGGTCAGGGTCCAGCACGGGAGCATTGCTCTCTAGGGCACCCCAAGACGCCCTCCGAGACCCAGGAAAAAGACCCGCCCCAGCGCTAAGGCAATATTACGGTACTTTTTCCTCGAGAAAAAAGAAAAGAAAACCAGAGACCATCAACAACAAGAAGAGACCAAAACAGCCCACAGCGAGACAAGAAGCACAGACAGCGCCGAGAATGATTTACTGCAAGGGTTTTTGGAGACGAGACAGTGCTCCAAAAGGAATGCTACAGAACAATGGCCAGGGGTTTTCAAGATGCCCAGCCAAAGAAAAAGGTATTATTACGTCGCCATTACGTTTTTACCTTGCCGTTTTCTATAATTCTTTTACTCTCTGATTTGCTTTTTGTTTCAAAATAATCAAAGACGGAACTGTCATCGAGGGCTTCATTGAATTCAAGTATTCGTGTTCCTGGTCGAGGATATATGGATATGCTCGTATGTTGCTCAAGGGAGAAGGACTGACCATCAGCATTGACCGACTTTGACAGCACCGATCACTCTGATCACATTGATCACACTTTGTATGATGCCTTGATTCTGCGAGAGAGCGCTCGTATGGCCAAGACCCGCTGGTGCCAGCCTCCAGGCAAGGCTGTCTTGTGATCAACCTTTGGTCTCTCCCTGGTGCTGATTTCAATATTCAGTAAGTGTGGGTGTGCTGTGTGTGTGACCGTTGAGCTATGCAGCCCATGCAGGTCGACGGAAGAGTCAATAGACTGCAATAGATGGTAAAAAGAAGTGACCCACGCCCAGTTGGGTCTGGGACAGCTTTTGTGATTGCGGTTCCGCAGTGCAGAGACAGGACAAGAAATAAATAACGGGCAAAAGAAAATAAAGGGCGAGGACAGTAAAGACAAAAAAGAAAAGAAAATGAGAAGAATACCAGAAGCAAACAACGGGAAGGAGACCAACAAAATCCAACAAAATGGGGAAGCGAAACGGGGATCAATGCATAGACGGGCAAATAGCAACAAAAGAATGACAAGGAAATGGTAAACGAGAGCAAGAGACAGGCCAGACACGCCGCTAAGTGGAGGAAGAAAAGAGGAAAAGAAGGGGACAAGAAGAAAAAGAAAGTAAATCATGCATAAGCCTGGTGCATGTCGGAGCTCTTTTGTCGAGGTGTGTGTTGTGTGGTGCATATTGTCTCGACGCATGTGTGTTGCCTGCGTATTTCCCATCCTTCAAACGGACCAAAATTCCCCATTCTTTCCTTCTTGGCTTTTGCACCTTGCTCTTTTTGGTCAATCTCCAAAAGTCACTTTCTCTCTCTTCGTCGTAGCTTTCTCGCGCCTATTTCCTTCCTTGTCCTGGCTTGTCTTTTTCTGTTTGTCTCTTATGTATGTCTTCCTCTGTATGGAGTCTGGCTTCGAGGTCGGCATGCGGGGCATTTTACTTTCTTATTCTTCTCTTGTGCTGTGCTTGCGAGGGTTGTCTCGCCTTTTTTATTCGACTCGCCTGTTCGTCCCGTCTCCCCATCTTATTTTTTATTTCCTCGCTCGTCCTTTTACCTTATTCAATGCCAAGAAAGTCTATACTAGCCAAGAACCACGAAGCCAGTCTGTGCATCCGGAGCTTTACACATTTGCGTCCTCGAGCTTGTACATACATACACGGACACAAACAAATAAGTATTGAGCACACCTCTTTGTTAAACCTCGCTTCATGGAGTAGCCTCGCATCGGGGAACTGGTGGCTGAAATTTACGCGGAGGGAAGCGAGAACTGAACGCAAATCCATCGTGTGCGGCGTGATACAAGATAGATTACTTCAAAGTCTGTTTGAATATTTTGATAGTCTGCCATTGTTCGAATTTCCAACAGCCATTGTTCACATCTCTGTATGATAGCTTGAATTTACTTCTGCAAATTAAGCTGTGCTGAGACAGATTTTCCCACTAAAGAGAAGAGAAGAGGCGAAAGACATTTAGACAAGACGATAAACGCTCCTCATTCTGAGGACTGCGCGGAATACAGGGCCGCCCCCAACGGCTAGCTGACAGGTTTCAAAATACCACTATCACAAGAAGAGCCTAAGGGCAGTTTGTTCGTTCCATCTTCCTCCATTTTCTGATAATTTTCTGCCATTTTGTCCCATCTTTTCGTTCTATGAGCACGGCGATCATCATTGACACCAAACCCACCTCGGTCAAGCACGGAACGTTCCGTTTAAATGAAGTGTTCTTTCTGGACGTGGATACGGATATTCGGTGGGACATGTGTGCGTTTTACGGGCTCTCGTAGCCCAATATATGAATATGAATGTAAGATACACATAAGTGCTGCGTAGTGACTGTCCAAGTAAACGATGGGCGACTGGATGACGAATCACCAAGCTGTCAATATCTTGTGCTCAATCTGAGTTGTCTGTGCACACTCGGTAATACGCTGTACACAGCGGCAATATAAAATACCAACCGTTCTCCAAAGCCACTGCTTCCTGTCGTCAATATTTACCCAAACCGAACAAAGTGCAATGGGGACACTGGAGAAGCTCCCAAATAACGCTACGTCGCAGTGCTATTGAAACTTAATGAACATGTCTATTAGCGTGCTAGCCTCGTATGCCCAAGGGCCCAATGACACGAACAAGCAGGCCTACCTGCCAGGGCAACAATACTATGTCGTGGTCGTTGGACCTAGCCAAGGCAAGATGGCAAGACCAGGGGTGATTGATGATGGACACGGGCAGGGCCTTCGGGGACGCCAAACAAAAATGATCGCCCACCCAAAACTAGGCCCTAGGCCCAGTTGGCCCTTAGCAGCCCTTTGGGCCTGTCGAGACCTATCAAGGCCATTTTGTTTTGGACTATTGTCCATTTCATTCTTCAGGCTATGAGGCGTGGCGTCTTGTTCCATCAGACACCGCCCTCGCTGAAAGATACCACAAGAAGAAAGTTGAATTTCAAAATGCCAGACATATTTCCGTTCGGCGTGTTTGAGTCGAGAGTGGCACGTTGTGGCGAAACATGCCCGGACTCAAACCACTTCATACAACCCTAGATAAACAAGATAAATAAGATACGACAAAATAAAGGAGATGGTGGTCCAAATGTACCCAAAGATCCAGAGAAACGACAGAGCACTCTGCTCCATCGCAAAGATATAAAGTACAACCAAGACAGCCATCCACGAAGGATGCAAAAGACACGAAAGGAAAACGGAAAACCAACAATATCGATTTCTTTTCTCGTTTCTCTCGTCACTTTCGGCTCTCGAGCTGTTCGGACAAAGGACGAATGGAAACCATCCGGCTCGGCCCAAGCACAGCCAGGTCCATTTCTGTTGCTCTTTGTGCCTTTCTTTTATGCTGCTTCTGTTCCCATCCCCGAGGCACACTTGACAGAGTACCACGCTGCCCATTTCCAATGCTACTCTCCTTCCTCTTTGATGCTCCAGCTGAAAGTCTTCCAGGTGTCGGAGCAGGACCGAATGCAACATTGGCCCGCAGGGGCGTTCCGGCCATCAGGTAACGAGGAAATTCCAAATCCCACTCGCTTCCTTCGTCCTGATGTCCATCTTTTTTCTTTTTCTTGGGGGATGCCTTGATTTTGCTGTGCTGAATGGACGCCAAGCTCAACGACAAGCCAATCCAGAAGGCTGGGCGCCCTGGCATTTATGCTGGAGGCATTTCGACTTTTTCGAAACTTTAGTTATTTTCACCTTTTTTATGCCCATGGCCTGGCCGTGGCTCGCTTGGCCCACCGCGGCAGATGTGTCATTAGTCGTAAAATTCTCGTGGGATATCTCGCCATTTCTGGGCACGTTTTTGACGCGCAACGTGTTGCTAACGGCGCATGCTTGGGTCGTGATGGCGACATGGCGACATGAAGATTGTCGTGGACCAGGCCGAAATCCGGAGAGGCAGCGTTTTCCGGTCGGTAAAATTGGCAAGACGAGAATAGAGAAGACCCAAAGCTCCTTCCTCGACTAACCAGCTGAAGCTGGGAAAGAACGCAGCGGACACTTCAAAATGCAAGCGCAATGTCGTCGAACACACCTTCCTAGCCCCTGCACCATCTTTGTTCTTTCCCAACCCCGGCACCCTGCCCGTTCGAACCACCTGCGCGGGATCTTTCCCTTTTAGCACACACACATAATAAAGCAGAAAACACACAGAGGTGGAAGGAATGTGCCTGCGTTGGACACACTGCAGTGACTGCACCTTCTCTCTGCACGTCCACTTCCAACGCCAGGAAAGGCCCAACCAGGCAGTCCGGCACTCCTGCCACACTAGCGCTCCCGCCCTGGAAATTGGTCCTGACCGTGCACTGAGCCAGCCCTGGGGCTAGGATGGATACAACCTCGAATTTATGTCGTACTCCAGTTCAGGATGTACAGGCCTGGCCAGTCTCGAAGTTACAAGATATTTTGACATCTTATTTGGCGTGCTGAATATTCCTGACCCTGGTGAGCACCTTTTTCTTCCTTCTGAGGCTGATGTTGATGTCTTGCTTTCTTTTGTCATCCCGCTCTTCCCTATTCAGAGTGCATTGATATTACTCCTTTCAACGTAATTGCCTCGTCATTTTGTTTTGTCCTGTGAGTTTCGGTCGGTCTGCTGTCAAGCCGGTCGTGCCTGCCGTCGATCAGCGGGACAATGTTCGCCAAGTGCTCTTCCTTCCTTCTTTCTTTCGTTCGTTCGCTCGTCCCTTTTTTCCTCCTACGAGTCTGACTGCTGCCTCGTCGGCTCTTACCCCAGCCGTTGATTTGACTTGTCGACCTGCAACTTGCATAATACCCCGTAGCTCCATGTGCAGATTCCCTGTTTAAGAGTGGTTCTTTCCACATATTGATATTGCTCAAAGTCGCTCCTGCCTCCCCCACGGCTATCCCGACAGCCTCACCGCTCTCATACAATCATGTACAACTATTTTGCAGAATTCTGTTTGTATCCCACTACTGTGTATACATACAACTGCCCTTGTAATACCTGTCCGTCACGAATAAGCACAGTTGCAGCGGTTGGCTCGCGCTCTCCGAGCAGATGCAATGCACGCCTGCCGATATCACTTCTTTCCGAAACCTCACAGAGTAATATAAGGCACAGATGCAGGCCCCTGTTTCTTTTCCCTGCTTGCGGCGAATTTGACGGCGATGCCAGATATCTTGTCATGAACCGAATTCAGTTAAGTATCCAACAAGCTCTTGTCGACAGTAGACATCAATAGCCATCCGCGACTTCCTTCAGTTGCTCGTGTTAGACTCGCCTCTTGTTTTCCTTTTGGCAAACTCCGCGCTTTCCTATTTCTGTATCCTGCCACCCAGCCCTCCACTTGCACCTGCCCAAACACGCCTTAAACACCCCGCTCCTTCCCGCTAGGCCAAGTCGCCACAGCATGCAAATGTGCCGCTAGCTTTATCAACACTCACAGACTGGTTCCTCCATTGGGCTGGATTGGTGTAGTCTGGTCTTGAAAGGAAGGAGCAATTTATTGAGAATTGATGTGGTGTTTCCGGTCTTTTGGTCTTTCGGTCCTTTGCTCTTTCTTCTTTTTCTGAAACTGGCGCTTCTTAGCAAGAACTGGAGAGTTTGACCACCTGCAGCAAACCGCCGCACGAAAGCCAATGCACTGAAAACTTTCTTGACCTTCTTTGAAAAGAGAAGTCTTCCATCCTACAAGAAATACGGCGTATGGGAACAAGTTGATGCCATTTTGCCCACCTCCCATCATATCCTCACCCCTGCTGGGATCCCCGTTCAAAACACACCCCTTGTTCCTCTTCTTGCCTTTTTTATCTTCTGATCTTCTGATCGTCCTTTGTTCTTTCCTTATTCTTCTCCAAGGTTTGTCTCGGCACAAAGTGCGGAACGAGAGGAAAGAGCATTCGACACAGAGCTTTAGGAAAGGGAAAGAATGATCCGGTAGAAAAGGCAAGACCCCGAGCAAAAGGGGAAGAGAAGCAAAAGGAACGAGAAGCAGTCCCCCAAAAGAAACCAAAACCAAAACCTCAACGCAACCTCGAACAAAAAAGACAAAAAAGAAAACAAAATTACCAATCCATGCAGCCGGCCCTGTTAACGCCAGGGCCACATCAGTGACGCTCACTATCTCACGACCTCTCAGCCATTTCAGCCATTTTCAGCTCCAACCTCCAACAGCACGCCTACCCACCCAA
Source organism: Ophiostoma sp. CBS 140.51 (assembly GCA_029298735.1). Lineage (NCBI taxonomy): Eukaryota > Fungi > Ascomycota > Sordariomycetes > Ophiostomatales > Ophiostomataceae > Ophiostoma > Ophiostoma sp. CBS 140.51. The sequence goes on from JANSLP010000043.1 coordinate 61,470, forward strand.
ACACTTTTCTCACATACCACCAGACTCCAGACTGTGTCTACAAACTCTGAGTACAAACCACACACCACAACATCGCAGAGTCAAACCCCATCATCGCCAACGCAACACAAAACCTGCACTGTCACAAACGCAACGGCAACAACGGGCAACGCAACGTCGGTACCAGCACACCACACGTTGGGGGCCGAAACGAGACCAGTACCACGAGTCGTCGAGACATAGGGGAGTACAAGTACAAAGCACGGACAGCACATTGGGGGCTGTGACTAGAACTGCGACTTCTACAAGAACGTCCTCTCAGCCTGCAGCAGCTTCTTCAACATCTTCGTCTTTGTTTTTATCTTGCTTGTTCTTTTGTTTCTGTGCCTCGTGATTTTTTGTTCTTTATTTGTCTCGACTGTTTCTCGTCCGATTCTGTTACATTATTTTACCTAATCTGCCTCAACCTCTCTTCTTTTTCTCTTCCGCCAGCCACTTATTCCCTTCTTCTTCTCCATCTCATCCCTTGCCTCACGCGCTCTCTCTTCGTCTTCCACTTGTTTTGTTCTCACTCTCTTTTTTGCAAAGGCCGAGACCTGGTAACCGGCCCCGTCCAACGGGTCTGTGTTACCTCTCGGCTCGCGCAAAGTCGCTGTCTTTGTTGTGCACTCGTCCTCCTGTCGTCCTTGTGCCTTCTTGTGCTCTTTTTGTGTCTCTCGTGCATCGCTGCCCTTTCGTGCGGCAATCCTGTGCTCAACAACGAAACGAAACGAACAAGCCACGGCCGCAACAGACGACAAGCAACAGACTACAGACAACGACTGCAAGAATTACGGCTCTCACAAAATCACTACGCCGCGCGGTCACCTCTCATTTTGTCACCCCGGTCTCTGACCTTCAACCTTCAACCTTTTTACCTTCTTTCGACCCACGACCCTTGTTCTCGCATGCCACTTGAGACATCCCAACCAACGGCCGTGCAGGACGTCGACACCCAACCGTTGATCACCAAACTGCTAGGGTTGTCGTCTTTCCCCCCCCCCCGCCAGCTCTGCAGTTTTGTGCATTTTTCTGCCGTCTCTTGTGTCGGAAAAGGGGTTCTTGCAGCAAAACGGCGCCTCCCAGGTCAACCTCCAAGTCCTCCAGCTCCAGTCTCCTCACAACGCATGCTGCAGGGCTACTTTAGTCTTGCCGGCGCCCCGTCGATCATTTCTGACCACGTTCTATTATTCTCTCTGGAAACAAGGGCCTCTCTTGCTTTTTGTTCCCCTCCTACCCTGCCCTACACTACTACCTGCTTGATTGTTCGACTCGACGTCTCCTCCCCCCTCTCTTCTCCGTCGAGAGAGACCTGCTATTTCTCTTCTTCTTCATCCCAAGACTTGTTTCGTCTGTGAGATTGTGCATTTGTGCATTTCGCACACTTCTTATCTGAGGGGCTGCTTTTCAATTGTTGCTTCTTCACAAACAATATTACCCCAGTCACATTTGGGGACGCTTTATCACTCTCTCGTTTTGTGCGCCGCATGGCTAGTGTCTCGTCGAATTGAGACGTCTTTGCCCGAAACGAGTAACACACCGTCGACTTTGCTTTCTGCGTTTTGCGTCGCTGGCCGGCGTCGTCAGTTCTTGCCATGGAACAAACGTTTATGACAATTCACAGTGAGTCCTTACCGCCCGTTCCGGACATTCCGGTGTTTCGGTATCTCTGATCAACGACGAGCTTTACTGACACGCCATCGCAACTGCAAAGACCTTGGCCCAGATGCCAATATCCTCTTTGCGTCCGAATCCATTGCGGACATTCTAGGTTACCAGCCGGCCGAGGTGCATGGCAAGTCATGTTTTGACTACTTTCACCCGGAAGAAGTGCCATTTGCACGCTCCGTGCACAGCCGGGGCGTGCTCTTGGACAAGGCCGCCGTACTCCACTATGCCCGCATATTGTCCCGAGATGGCCGCTGGGTCGGATGCGAGTGCTGCTTCACCATCGTCCACGACGTCCTGGTGGCCTGCACAAGCATCTACCGGCGAAATGCAAAGAGCGAGAGTGAGTACTACCTGCTATCTTTCCACCCTGTATATTCAACGTCCACTAACACATCAAGGACGAGCCATTGAGGCGCCCCAAATCCGGCGCATCTTCTCCTGCTCACCTCGTGATCCACGGTACCACATGCTGGAACACTTGTCACCGAAATTCAAAATGCCGCCAATGGAGCGGGAACCGAGAGCCGCCCTCATATTAAACCGGTTCACACGAAACCTCACAGTCATGTTTGCAACCACGTCTATCGCCACGGTCCTGGGCTTACGACCACACGAAATCAAAAACAAAGGCTTCTACCGGTGCATCCAAGAGAGCTGCCTGTCTGACGCCATCGAATGCCTAGAGAGCGCCAAAGCCAACGACTCCATCGCCTATCTACGATTCTTCTTCCAGGATCCACGAGAGGACGACGAAATCGCCGACAGCATAGCCAACGACGACAATATCGACATCAACCCCGAAGACGAGGAAATGGCCGACGCTACAGCCACAGCAACCGACACGGATATGGAAGAGGCCAGCACGATTAACATCAAACTTGAGGAGGAAGACGATGCACATGTTGCTTTACCAGCTGTTCCTCTCTCCTCTCAGGCAGCGCCATCCAGAACACCGGCAAGACTTCCCTCGATCGAACTAGAAGCTGTGGTGTCCTGCACATCTGACGGCCTAGTTGTTATTCTCAGAAAAGCACGGCCTCCCATCCCGCCAGCGCATCCTCCTTTGGTGGCATTCGACTACGGTGATGGGCTTTTCGCTGCACCATGGGGTCAACAACCCATCCGGCCGCACTTCCCTCACGAGTCTTTGTATACATTTCGGCCTCCACTACTCCCACAGTACATGCCCCTACGAGAGAATGTGAAGGATGCCGGCGGGCCACCGCTGGATGTTCTCATGGGCTCGATACGCGATGTGGCTGTCTTTGCCTGGGGGGTTGTGGGAATCAACCCGGCTATGGCCGCGTATGGTCGAGGTCTACCATCCGGTGAGGCACGGCCGGCACGGACAGGTTACCAGCAATCAAGACACGGTGCAACTGAAGAGACTGCATCTTCCACCACGGGCAAAGGAAAGGCCACCGAGATGTCAGCGGCAGCGAATCGGCCACATCCTTACACAACCAGACGAGCGCCGACCAATGCCACCTACAACGCCCTCGATCCGGTTTTGAACAACACCACGAACAACTCTTGCGGATTTCAGTCTACGTGGTCGGGATCCACCAACGCCGGTTGGGGTGTTTCCAATCTCCCGGAATCTGCGGTACCTCAGATGAGCCGTGCTGAACTCGCCCGCAACCATCAACAACTGGCCCAAAACTATGACCCGTCACTTTCTTCAAGCTCATCTCGGCCCAACCCGCCGTTCCGCCTTCCCTCTTTCTCCAGAGACGCCGGGTGCCAGCCGCCGGCATATGGATCACCGGTTGCGCAGACCCCACCGCCAAAGACGAGCGGCTCATCCCAGGACCACCATTATGGGTGGCATTGAGATGGCTCAGCCATATATAAGGCCGTGGGCCGTCTCGGTATTGATACCAACCTCGATATACCAACCTGTTTTCTTTGATTTCTCTCATCGCCCCAATGACTTCCCCTTCTCCATTTACTCCTTGTCGATTTACATATGTGCATTTTACGCCCTATTATAATTTTTTCCCATTTCCTTATTTCCCTAATTTCCTTTCCATTTATCTAGCTAGCCAACACCCACGCAGGTTTATGTAATTTTGGTCGAAACTACGACGGACAAAATCTCATGGGGGTGCATTTCTCAATCTTCAATCTCAAACACAGCATAGCGACAGGACAAGATACCCACCTAGGCTCGGGCGTGAGCTCAGAGGCTTTTCTAGGTAGTTTTTTTCAATTGAATAATTTGGATCTATTTGAATATATATGTGTGTTGTACGATCTCAATATTTACTTACCCGGCTGTTCTTTGAATTCTGCAGTACATAGTTTCATTACTCAGTTTAAAGCGTCGGCATAGCTGAGATAATACAGTGGAAATAGCATATCAGCGAAATGTCGGTGCCTGCCATATATGTACAGCAAGGGCCCACCCTGCAATTGTGGATCCCAGGCGCGGACGCGGCAGGACCCAAAACGCACCTTCCTTCAGCCAATGAGGGTCGCCAGTACATAGCTGGCTATTAGAGCAAACGTGGAAACTGTGACCTCCTTAGGATGGGTTCACCCTTTTCCATCATCTTTCGCAACCACGTCGTCACTTTGTCAGAACCACGCACCACCCGACCACGCCCTTTGCAAGCAAATACCCATACGATTCGGCAGAAATTACACGGCCCGAACTAATACTTGCACCTCTTCTTTTCTCGACCAGACCGTGACGCGCGAGATGGCGTCTGTCAACCGCAAAGACTACGGCCCGGCGCCGATAATTGACGACGACGACCTCATTGACCCGGATGATGGTGCGTGCCCCTTTCGTTCATTTGCTCTAATCATCTATTTCTAACGTAATATCTAGCCGACCTTGATGACCTTGACGACCCCTTGGCGCCCGAGGCGTCTTCCTCACGAGCTCCCTTGCGCGGCAACATCGGATCTTCATCGACAGCAGGCCCCAGCAGCGGCTCTGGCTCTGGATCTGGTGGCTTCGGCCGCTCCATTAGTGAAAACTACCTGACCTCCCGAATCCCCGGCGAAGACCGCTCCGCACCCACCAACACCATCGACGAGACCGTCTGGGCCACCCTACGCCGCGACCTGCTCGCCGTCTGGGCAAAGATGCGCGAGGTTTTATACCCGCGGTACCTCTTTGGTGGCTCCATGTTTGATGCCGACGGCAACGGCGGCAGCGGCGGTGGGGGTCTTCGCGGTGCGTACGCCACGCTGCGCAACGCAGGCCTCGCCGGTACGCGCGACGAGCTCGCTGGTCTGGCCGGCCGTGTCCTCGACCCGGAATCCCTGCTGCGCCAGAGCAACATGACCTCCGGCCTACGCGACTGGGACCTCTGGGGTCCTTTGGTGTTTTGTTTGCTGCTCAGCATGCTCCTCAGCTTCAACGCTCGCGAGAAGCAGCGCGAGCTTGTCTTCTCTGGTGTTTTTGCCATGGTCTGGATCGGCGAGGCCGTCGTCACGCTGCAGATCAAGCTGCTCGGTGGCAACATTTCTTTTGCGCAGAGCGTCTGCATCATTGGCTACACACTGTTCCCGCTCGTGCTGGCAGCTCTGCTGTCGGCGCTGCACCTGCCGACGGTGGCACGTATCCCTGTGTACCTGGTGCTTGTGGCATGGGCCATGGCGGCAGGTGTAAGCATTCTGGGCGGCAGCGGCGTGCTCAAGAACCGGGTGGGCATTGCAGTGTATCCGCTGTTTGTGTTTTACCTGGGCCTGGGCTGCCTGTGCTTCATCAGCTAGGTGGAATGATGGAGGGGCAGTGGTGGTCAGAGGGTTAACAAAACGCTGAAAGCTGAAAGAGACGAAGTCTAGACTTGAGAGGGTGAGAGCGGAAGAGCTACCAGACCGTGTGTTTTATTTTACTTTTATTTTTCGTTCTTTTCACGCGGCTATATCTTTGGTAATTGGGCAAACTGGTTCAGGGTTATCTTTTATACGTGCGCTGTCTTTTTTCTTGTACGATGTTCCAGCAGAGTAGAGAAGCAAACCTGATTCTTTGAACAGATTTATATGATATTCTTCCAGCAGCTTTAAGTGTAATATTGGCGTATTCAAATGAGCAAATAATACGCCGTGACAAAAGTTATGTGCATATATCGGCCCAGTCAACGACAGCCAACCAATTGACAGCAAAACGTCAAATTGGCCAGGCCTTGTCCTGCCAGCGCATCGCCACCCAGAAAGTGCCCAAATGTCACTCCCAAATAAACCAAATTGGCCCAGAAAACTAGTCAAATTTTCCGTCTGTATTTTTGTCCTTTCGTCTAATGTTGTCTTCTAGTAGTTCGTATGTCCCCTTGGTCGCACTTTCCTCGCTGGTCCAGGCGGCCGTCAATGGCTCTTTCTCAGCCCTTTCAGCTTGCCTCTTGCCCTGTGCTGGCGCACCTGCCCCACTATAGCGACGCTGCCCCTGCAAAAGCCAATCCCGCACTAGCCACTGAGCAACCACCAAAAAAGAAGGAGCAGCCAGGCCGCCCCTCCTCCCATCCTCGCCAGTTTCGCTGTTTGTTGGTGTTTGTGTGTTGGTCCTTCCTTCCCAAACCTCTGGCAACCGCAAAACCAGAACCAGAAACCCCCATCCGATCAAATTTCCCCTTCCTGCATTTTTTGTCGACCTCCTTCCTCATATATTCTCATATCTCCAAACTCCGTTGCATATATTGGCATCGAGTCGTCAATATTCTCTTCCCCTATTTTCGACTCCTCCTCTCACCAGCACACACCTTGCGCCCTTCTCCCCCACCCCGATTCCTCTCCTCGTGCAGCCCTGCAGCCCAGCAGCCCTTTCCTTTGTTTTCCCGCCTCGGCTACGTATCTCTGGGAACAGCCGCCTTGCGCTTCTTTGAAAGGGCCCAAACCCCCGCGACCTTTTTAAACTCTTTTTTAATCTATACCACACAAAAAGAAGTAGGTCCCGGCCTTAACTTCTACACACCTGCCTGCATATACCGTCTGCAAAGTGTTTGCATACACAGTACACGCAGAGCCTCGACGACCAAACGGCACTTGCGACCGCCCAACTGTGACAGCACCAAATCCAAGCGCCTGTGCTTTTGATTTCGACCCACTTGCTCCTCTCGGCAACCGACACACACCGTTAAACGGGCCTTTGCAAAAAACGACAATTCGAACAGGAACAAAGAACAGACGACTTCACTTCCGAAAACAGGACACGGCGAGATCACGTACCTACAGAGCAATTCCAACCCTACGACTCACCCATCCTCTCCCACACCCCGCCACATAATGACAGACACCGATCCGGCGTCCGCAGTGCCCTCCAGCGCCGGATCTCCTAAAGAAGATGCCGCGACCAAGTCGGCACGGGAAGAGCTGAAGCACACGGCAATTTCAGAGAAGACGGACGACAAGAGCACGGACAACAAAGATAAGGGTGAGGACAGCAACTCACGGCGAGCAGTCACGCCCGACAAGCACGACGCCCTTAAGGAGCAGGTGTCGTCGCCCAAGAAGAAGCGCGCCCACGACGAGCTCGACCACGACGACGACGACGAGTCCACCGAGGGCAAGAAGAAGAAGGAGGACGCGGCGAGCAGCAAAGACGATGACGCTGAAACTAAGAAGACTGCGACGTCTGGTACTGCTGCTCTCGACGCTCCCAATGGCGGTGCTTCACGCGCAGACGAGCCCGAGAAGAAGCGACTGCGCGACGAGGAGGTAAGAAAAGCCCTCTCACCATACGGTCATTTGTGACAATCTCCTTACTAACGCTCTCTCTCTCCTGTAGGCTTCCAACGACACATCCAAGGACGACAGGCCTGCCGCAACAGCAGCTGATGCCCCCTCCGCCTTTGCCTCGTCCGGCTTCGCCAAATTGACCAGCACCGCCTCGCCATTCGGCAACCTTGCAGGAGGCGCGTCCGGTAAGCCCTCTCTGTTCGGCTCGTCTTCGGGCTCGGCCTCACCCTTTGGCGCCCTTGGCGGCGCATCTGCCGCCCCTGCCTCCACGACCACCTCCAACTCGACAACAAAGCCTGCTGCGCCATCATTGGCCTCTCCTCCTACATTAAGCTTCGGCAACAGCGGGTCTGCATCTCCATTTGCCAGTGTGCCCTCTTCGACGGGTGGTAGTACTTTTGGCAGCGCATTCGGCGGTGCTGCAGCAACTGGTTCTGGGACTACGAGCAGCTTCGGCGGTGGCTTTGGCAGCGGTCTCGGCAGTGGGTTTGGAGGCAGTGCTTCGGCAGCCGGTGGTGCTAGAAGCGCCTTTGGTGCCGCTCTCTCTGGCGCTGGCGGTGGCCTCACCAGCTTTGCCAAACCCGGCGCTGCGTTTAAAAGCGACAAGCCGGCACGGCCATTCGGTGCACCCGAGAGCGACGACGCCGAGGAGAGCGACGACGAGGACTCTGCAGCAGAAGAGGACGAGAATGGCGATGAGGACAAGGAGGACGGCGGTGACGGTGAGGGCGGCGATGGTGCTGAGGACCAGCCGGCCAAGAGTACTGGCGTTGATGGCGACAAGAAGAAGCAGAAGTTGCAACGAGTGGCTGTCGACGACGGCGAGGCGGGCGAGGCCACATTATTACAGGTCCGCGCACGCATGTACTACCTCGACAAGGACCTAGGCGGCTGGAAGGAACGCGGCGCTGGTATGCTCAAGATCAACGTGCCCGAGCACTGCGTCGAGTTTGACCGCGACGGCAGCGTTATCCCCGCCTCCTTTGATGCGTCGACGCTCGGCGAGGAGGAGGAGTCGGCTGAGGCCGACGAAGAGGCTGCAGCCGGCAGCGGTGCCGAGGATTCTAATGACAAGCCACGGACAGGCGCGGCCGCACACCCGCGACGCACAGTCGTCCGGCTGATTATGCGGCAGGACTCGACGCACCGCGTCATCCTCAACACGGCCGTGCTGCCGTCGACAGAGTTCAAGGAGCGGCAGACGCTCAAGGCGACGACGGTCCTGTTCACGGCCTTTGAGGGCGCCGAGGCGAAGCCCGTCAGCATGCAAGCCAAGGTGAGTTCTCTACGTCCATCTTTGTACGAGATAGGAATATTGCCGCGCACAAAAGGTTACTAACACGTTACAGATGAGCATCCCCAACGCCAAGGCACTGATCGCTGCCCTGGAGGGTATCCAGAAGGAGCTGCGTGGTGACTGAGGAGTCTCCGTTGTCTTGGCATAATCCACTGCACTGCGCCTGGCAGAAAAGTCGGCCGTACGTCGCATTATGGTGGACATAATGATGGCCGACAACGTCACCGCTGCCTCATTCTCCTTCCCTCTTTTCCTTTGTTACTGCTTCTTGCTATTTTTGTTTTGTGTGCCCTGGAAGGCCACACTCGGGATTCTTATTATAAAAAATGGGGGACAGAGACGGTGGCAGCCTGAGGGGTAAAGAAAGGCAAACGTGTCGACAGGTGTCTGGGAAAAGGTGAGGTAGATCCAATTGGGAAGGGGAGTTTTTTGAGATGCGTATATCTGTCATTTGTCGTTTCCATTGTCATTTTCATTTGCTTTTCATTTCTCGTTTTCATTACCATGTTCTATTTCAACTTCTCTGGCCGAAGAGTGAGGTGAGAGTGTAAGATCGAGTTGTCGTTTAAAACAGATCCCATTTTCAGATTTAAATAAAATTAAAATAATTCAATTTGAGAAAGCAAAATATCACGAAAATACAATAAAAATGCCATCGTTTCAAAAGGCGAATAAAATGCGACCCAATATAAAGACAAAAGTTGGCAGCCCCTTTCCAATTTATACATGTCCATATTTATTGAATCATGTTGCATCATGAACGATCATCGTCAATCATACCTGGGCATCAAAACAGTGTCACGTGAGTGCGTGACGGACATTTCGTCCATCTCACCACAAAGAAACCGCCCACCTGCCGCTTGAGGCAGCCTGTCGCCTGGCTCTAGCCCCGCCCAGAATGGCAGCCGCCAACGCCCCAGAATTTACTCCAATGTCTGACGTAGGAGGTAGGAAGGAACGGATAGTCCCATACGTCGTAGCCAGGCTTTCCAGGGAAGGTGCACTCGAGTGTATCACCAAACTCCTTGGAGATCCCTTTGTCAACCCGGTCATTTTCCTGGTCATCATTCCTTCTTGGCACAGCCCACGAGTCCACACTGTCGCCGCGAGTCGCCTTTTTCGTCCCGTTTTCTCACCTCTCGCTTCCTTGCGTCTCTTACTCCGGGGCACTTGATCAACATTGCTATTGCATTTCCGGGACATCGCATCTTTCGCCCGGCCGCTCCTTCCTTCCTTTAAAGGAACAATGAACCGCACCTGCCTTCATCTGGCCATATACCCTTCTTCCACATTGACCCTTACAGACACCACCACAACCATAACCACCACCGCATCCACAGCTACCGCCATTGGCCGCTCAATTGCAACTGCATTGCTCCCGGCTCGTACATATTGCACCTTCCGCGCATTCTCCCTTAACACCGCACAACGTCGAGCTACACAGCAGCTCACGTCTCGGCCCTTTGCACCTACAACATCGTTCACATCTTCGCCAACCACAACATCCCTCCGCAACATGTCGTCCACAACAGCACCGCCGGAGAAGATCTTCTTTGGACCCTTTGACGTCTCGACGCAGGTCTTTTACTCGACCAAGCACTCCTTTGCTCTTGTCAACATTAAGCCCCTCATGCCGGGCCATGTCCTCGTCTGTCCAAAGAAGGCCTACCGCCGCTTGACCGACATGGGCGCCGACGAGGTGCTGGACCTCTTTGCGTCCGTCCAGGTCGTCCAGCGTATGCTGGCCGCTTACTACTTTGGCGAGGTGACGGCGCGTGAGGACGACGCCAACGACTGCTACAAGGGCAGCTTCAACATTGCCATCCAGGACGGGCCCGAGGCTGGCCAGACGGTGCCTCATGTGCACGTCCACATCTTGCCGCGGATCCGGGGCGCGACGGCCAAGAGCGCGCTGACAGAGGCGGACGAGCTGTACGAGAAGATGGCCGAGGAGCCCGGCAATGTGGGCGGTCAGCAGTGGGATGCTGCGCTGGCGGCGGCACACACGTCCCAGTTTGGCGACCGGCCACAGCCCGGTGGCAAGTTCCCCAAGATTGAGGACAGCACGCGCGAGCCACGCACGATGGTGGAGATGGAGGCCGAGACGGCCGCGTTTCGCGAGACAATCAACAAGGTGCTGGGCAAGTGACTTGGTCCGGGCCCGAAGCTGTAGCTGGTCTCTGCTGGTGTTTGAAAGCGAACACAGATCAGTAGAACGCGATACTTTCTTAACGCTATATATAGATCGTCATATAATACAAACATTTCCATCAGTTCATATCCATTGCAGCCAGGTATAAGAAAGCAATAACAATCTCAACCAGTAATCCAAAAAAGCCGCCCACTTTTCCGCTTTCCAAAACAGAACTCTTGTATAAACTCTAGACCCCGCCGTGCCCCCGAGCGGACGTGGATGTAAAAAGTATGACAATATATAAACCAAAAAGGATAAGCTCTAAACAAATAACATGGCAACACGCATAATATCTTCAATTATATGATCTCGTAACGCTGCGCATAATCAACTAGACGGGACCAAGATCGTCGAGGTTGTCGCCTGTCGTGGCTAGGTCGTCAAATGACATGTCGACATCGGAGCCGTGGGCACTCCGGAACAAGAAGAAGCTGCTGTCCGAGATGGGCGTGCTGTTGTTATCTGTGCTTGTCGGGGTGTGGTGGCTTGATCGTGGGATTTGTCGTTGCGGGTGGGGCTGCTGTTCCCGGTCTTGTTGTGGTTGTTGTTGTTGTTGTGGTTGTTGTTGTTGTTGTTGTTGTTGTTGTTGTTGTTGTTGTTGTTGTGGTTGTTGTTGTTGTGGTTGTTGTTGTTGTGGTTGTTGTTGTTGTTGTTGTTGCTGCTGCTGCTGCTGCTGCTGCTGCTGAGGGTTCGTGGGTGACACTGGCCCTTGTTGACGTTGTTGGGCAAAGCCCCACGCCTCAAAGTTGTGTTGCCAGCTGACACCCTCCTTTAGAAACCAGTCCTGGCTGTCGATATTGTACTGCATATCGGGCTGCGATGTTGGCTGCGGGTAGGTCAACTGTTGCTGCTGGTAGCCTTGCATTGACTGTGTCACAGCAGGACCCATGGACCAAGCATTGATACCAGGCATGGGGCCACCCACAGACACGACTGAAGGCCCGGCTGAAGGGTTGCCCATGCCTTGCGGGTAAGCTGGTTGCTTTGAGGCCGGACCGATGGCCCCGGTTGTCGGGGAATTGGCCTTGGGGAGACCGCTCAGGTACTCGGGCGTGACACCCGGCGTCGAAAAGTCTTGGAACGTTGGTGACTGTTGAGAGAACTGTTCCAATAGACCCGGCATAGTCGTGATGGCCAGGCTGTCGGCACCAAACTGCTCCGACTTCACAACGGCGTTGTGCATGTTGGCCGAAGGAGAGTTGTCGACGCCCGGGCCCATATTTCCAATATCTTGGTTGAACTGTGGCGAGTTGCCTGACCCATTGGGGCCGGCTGTGGAGCCTACAGACAGGTTTGGCGAGGGGACATCGGCTGTGCTGAAGGTTCCATACTTCTCGTCGGAGCGCTGCAGGACCTGCGAGGCCTCTTCAGGCAGCTCAACGCCCCACTTGCGGGCGAGAACACTGATAATACTCAGTGTGCGGCGGGCACATAGCCAGTCTTCGGCAATCTCCTCGAGCTGCTTGACGCCGTGGATGATGTTGCGCTTCGCCGTCTTCTCAGGGAGGTTGAGCAGATGGATCGTGCAGGCAGAGTGGATCATGTAGACTGCAATGTTGCAGATCTGGCGCAGGTTGTAAATCTTCTTATACAAACGCATAAGCTTGGAGATGGCGCCGGCATTGGATGTGCAAATACGGCGGGGTGATACATGTGCTGGCAGGGGTGAGGTTTTCGGAGTGTACTTGAGGAAGGGGCGGAAGAGATGGATGTATTGGAGATGGAAGAACATGCTGCAATGGTGTCAGTAGAAGACACTCCTATGTCTACTCTTGGGTTGAAGAGACTTACTGTGTCAGGAGCACATTAGGAAGCTGTCCCTCTTTGGGCTCAAACTCCACGGGAAGCTCACGGCGCCAGTCTTCCAGACGACGGTGCAGTTCACTAAGCTTCTTAAGCTCGACTGCTTTTCCGTTGGAACGGCCAATATGGTTCGGGTGGTAGAAGAAGAGGAGGAGATCACTGCTGATCTCGCAGAGTTTGGACAGCTGCAGACCAATAGCGCGTGTCCGTGATGGTTGCCGCAGGGAGACGTCAAAGCCAGAATCGGTGAAAGGTGACCACAGCTCGGCATCTTCGTCGGGGAAGACGTCATACTTTGGCACGCTGTAAGAGTTCTTCGGCAACTGAGGAAGGCGGCCGAGGTAGTTGGACCAAGCCTTGTCGAACAAGAAACAGCCCCAGAAGGTGATGCGGCGCGCGTCGATCTCGGCGTCGTTCATCTGGTGGTGGCTGTCATTGTCGGTGGCCCCTATTGACGGGCCCGTGCCGGAGCCGGCGTCAAAGTTGAGGCCAATGTCCTGAGCCATGCGGAAACTCATGCCGCTGTACACCCAGCCCTTGGCCTCACGGGCGCAGCCGGCCTCACGGACCGACATGAGCGCCAGGGCCTGCACAGTGGCCAGCTTGGGCTTCTCGTACTCGTCGTTCTCGACGATCAGGCGCTTCGCTTCTGCAAAGAAGTGGTCGCCCTTTGTGCGGCTGTCTCCCGGCACAGCAAAGGCTCCGACGGCTCCGGTAAAATGACAGCCGAGGGACAGCATGGCGTTGACAAGCAGAGACGTGCAGTAGACGGTGCGCTTCGGCTGCACTTGTGGCCGGCCGCGAAGGAAGTCTTTGTAGAAAAGGCTCTTGGAGAGGGTGGTGAAGTAGGTGTAGTGCCAGTTGAAGTACATGTTCATCAGATGGATAATGAGGGTCGTATCGGTGGTGACGGATGTCCAGCTGTTGATGGCCTCCTCGGTCGTGGTGCAGGGGGACTCGAACTGGGGCTCAACTCGGTCGGCCGACGCGTCCTCGGTGCTGTTCTCGGGACTCGAGTCCACGTCGTTGTCGCCCAGGGAGTCGCCGATATATATCAAGTGCGATGTGCCACCAATGAAGCGAACAGAGCCGTTCTCAAGGCGCAGCTCGCCCATCTTCCGGGCCAAGTCGAACTCACCCTCGGCTGGCTGGTTCGGGTCGATTGGCGCATTGTCAGAGACAGTGCCGGCATCCTCATTAGCATCGTCGTTATTAGTGAAGCCCCCCTTCACGATCGACTCGGCCACGGCATCGAGGCTGTCACAGGTACGGATCTTTTTCACAATAGCGGGCACATCATCTTCGGCAGCATTGAGAATCGCCTCGATCAGGATTTGCAACGTCGAGTTTTGCGCCTTCATGCTGTCGACCTTCTCGCGGTAGACGCCCTTCCGCCGGTGGTCCGAGTTCGGGTCATAAACGCACTCGGTGCAGTAGACGCTGGCGCATGCGGCGCAACTCGGTAGTGCGCCGTCGCACTTTGATTTCCGCTTCCGACATGCGACACAGGCCGTGCTGACGCACCGTCGCTTTTGCGCCGAAGGGTCAGCGTTGCGCCGCGACTTCTTCTTTGGCGCGGGTGTCGATCCTCCTGACGGTGCCGACGTCGGCCCGTTCTGTGACGACACGGCCGAGAGAGGAGTCACCGAGGCGGCGGGCACTGCAGATGGTGGGTATGCAGGGCTGTAGTCATTCATCGGGAGCGGCTCCAGTGCTTGCCCGTAGGCGGGCCGTAAATCGTTACCGCTCATAGCCGTCGCAAAGGGAATATGAGATGCGATGCAAAGTCGTTTGAGCAAAGCATGGAATACACAGTGCTAAACGCGGCTTGCCAACTATGGAGACGAGGCCACAGGGCTGCAGGATGCTGTATGCATAAGGGCTGCGTCGTTGACGTCGAAGGGGAAAGACAGAAAGTGGGACAAGAGACAAGAAATGCTGGTATGCTAAAGTGCAGAGGTGCAGAAGTGCAGGAAAGCTGGAAAGCTGGGGTCCGAAAAGAAAGCCGAAATCTGAAATACCAAAGTCGGGATATTGGGACGATGACATTCAGAAAATAAAACAATGAGATGCGAAACAAATCTGAGAAATTGACGTATGGAGTCACAGTGTGTCGTAGGGCGAGATTGGTAATGGAGAAAGTAACATATAGCCACCAACTGCCGGTCAATTTCCAGCCCTTTCAGCGAGCGAGCGGTGATGACCAGCGAGCCACAGGACCAGTCGGTGCGAGACCGTTGCCGACGAGGAGGCGAAGTGCGAATCCAGCGACGCGGATAGTGTAGCCAAGAAAGTTCTAGTCGTCGATAGGCGCTGTTGGTTGCCAGAGACAAGCACTAGGTCTCAGAAGGACAGGAGAAGAACGGCGCGCGCGAGATTTCCTTGCGAATTCCTTGGTTGAGGGAAAGTGAGGGTTGAAAGAGTCACGGTCGAGAGTAGCGTGAAGATGCGCAAAAGGACGTAAAAAGTAGGGTCGAAACGGGACCATGTGAGTGGAAAGTGTCGGTGCTGCTTCTTTAAGAAAAGAAAGAAAGAAGACGAACGGCCCGGGTCAGTAAAAAGAGTAAAAAAGAATAAAACAACGCAACCAACCACACACTTCGGAGAATACTAAGAGAAATAAAGTAAAACAAATCGAAACTGGCGGTAGAGCAGCGTCGTATGTGAGAGAAAAGCAAAGGCAAAAATGGGGCCTGGCCAAGGAGAGGGGAAGGGTGCAGCGCATACACAGGGTGCACTTTGGGCATAGTGGGGAAAAGAAGAAAGCGCAAAGCCGTCCACGAGGACGGAGCACCACGAGTACCACGAGTCGAGATCAGTTCCTCCACAAAGGTTGACCTTGATTTGCGCCCCAGGCGGCTAGTTGCTGATTGAGAGACAAGCCAAGGCCTGGCCAGGCCCGTTAGACTGGGTTTTCAGCTTGGACAGCCTATCACGAAGACGACCGAGATTCTTACCAAGCCGACGAAACAGCGAACGAAGACCGACAGTAGGAGGAAAGAAGCACCAGAAGGACAAAAAGGACCAGAAACACCAGAACCGGTCCAATCGTACCGCGAGACATTAGACCTTCGAGAACCCTTTGATTCTAAAAAGAGAAGGCCAACACGACTCGACCTGACCAGGTAGTGCGAATCAGAAAATTAGAAAACCAGGGAATCCGGGAACGTAGGGCGTCGCGGAATGTGCCAAGCGCAGTGTCTAGAAGCACAGCCAGGAGGCAATGAGGCAATATGCAAGCTTGCAAGTGGCCCTAGAAGGCGAACGAAGCCACAGGGTCTCGAGGGTCTAACAGATGAGACCAGGCCGGCGAGGGTGGATGGGAAAGGGAAGAAAACAATAAAGAAGAGCGACCAGGCGGGAAGCAGCTCTTACCTAAAGCTTAAAGCGAACCAAGTCGACAAAGTACCGCTAACACGGTAGCTGTGGATGTTTGTCGAAAAAGAAAAGGCGCCCAATGATATCAAATATTGGTCTGCTGGGGTACGTAGGTTTGCAGCTTGCAGGTGGTCTTGAAGGTGAATCACTAAATTGATGCTTTTTTCGACGTCGATTTTGGTTGGTACTTTTGCCCTTTACAAAACGGGATACTCCGTGTCCCTGGACAGCGACAGCAGTTGAAAAAAAGACGAAAAAAGACGTTGAAGAGGCCCTCAGTGGCGGATAAACGAGTAAGCCGGCTGGAACGGGGCTTGTGGAACGGAGGTTGTAAACGGACAGGACGTCGGAGTGCGTTTCGAGTTTTGGTGGTCCAGATGATGTGAGATGGGAAAAAGGTGGAAGAGGGCTAAAATGGAGACAACTTGGGACGAGAGAGAGAGAGAATGAGGTTTGGGGATCGCCTGGCCAGCGTGGCGTGTCTTTCCTTGTACGTGGTAGCCGCGTGGAAACCGCGCCTACCTTTTAAGGAAATCCGTTTTGAATTGCCTCTTGTGGAGAGGAAGGTGCGAGGCAGGTTCACAGGCTCGCAAGTTCAGAAACGAACGTTTTGCGAAAATTATGTGCATGTGCGCTGGAAGGCGCAACGGGATAGACGGTCTCGAAGGGCCTGCGGGGGTACAGTTTCTCCAGTTTCACGGCAGTGGCAGTCGGAAGGAACGGAAATCGAAAGAAAAAAAAAGAGAGAAAAAAACAGTTGCAGATAGTTGCAGGGAAGGAACAACAGCATCGAGAAGGAAGGCGAGGAAGGTTCTCCAGGTGCACTCTTGTGTCCTTTCTGGGATCGGCAGGTACGAAGGGGTGGCACCTGCCGTGCGGTCGTCGTGGAGTTACGTCGCAGCAGCAGGTGCGATGGTGGGGTTCTTGCACATTTACAGTTAGATTTGAATCAATCCAGAACCCGAATTTGGGGAAGTCGCGAGTGGCTGCCATGCTTCCTGAAAACCATGTGTCTATATCGCGCAGGAAGGTGTGCATGGTGGGTGCATGGACGGAGTAATAAACATGGGCTGTACAGATGGGAAGGAACAACCCGATTCAAACCCCGGGGAGATGAAGGTGCTTATTGTCTGGGACTGTGTTTCTCCCTACAAGCTTTCTTCTTTCTCTCCCTTCCCACACCTCCATATCTAAAGCAAGCACGACGTGCGGCAGCGGAGTGAGACTTAAGCTAAAATTCGAGGACATGAAAACGAGAATGGACGCTCCGCCCTACAACAGTAACACCCTAGTGCCAAGCAAGGCTGACGACCTCAAAATAGACGTCTGATGACCGGAAACACGAGCGGCCGTCACGAAAAAGAACAACAACGTGGAGCCACCAGCAAAAGAACGCAAGCAAACGAGAATAAACGAGAAGAAGAAGAAGCATAAGACGAGTCAAGACAAGGCCTGACAAGGCGGGGAGCGATGGAAAAAGACGGGATGAGACTGGCGACTTGGCAAGCGGCTCGATATTGCTTGGTACTGGCCACAATTTGATGCTCCGCATACGGGGCTTAGGGGGAAAGAAGACATGGCACTGCTTCCAACGAAAAGCACCGCTCCGCTGGAACAAATCCTGGGGTATGGGTTGTCCTCGCTATTTGGGTTCATGATCAGAACGGCGGACGATCGTCTGCACGAGCCTTACCAACCATGATCCCGGTGCTTTTGTCAGCGGTCTTGACAGGAACGATGCTTCCTTTGGGCGTCGTGGCCTGGGACCTTTCCCCCGTGTCGATGGTCCAACCCCGAAGCCCTGCCAGTGATGGGAGACGTTGTGTTGTTACACCGATCCAGCAGCAGCAGCAGCAGCCCAACAGCAATGCCACACTTGTCGGGGCGGTGGACGACGTTCCTCAGATCTTGCAGGCCTTCGTCGACTGCAACAATGGCGGCACTGTGGTTTTCCCCGAAGGCGCGAGGTACTTGATTGCCTCGCGCCTCAACCCAGTCGTCAAGGATGTGACTGTGGACTGGCACGGTGTATGGGAGGTTTAGTACCTCTGAAGAGTACCTTTGAGGTCGATTCGAGACCAATGGTGGACTCAACGGAATTGGCCGAGTACTGACTGTGTACTTCCTATCACTCCACACACCTCACAGTTCTCGACGAATCTCTCATACTGGCGAGATAACGGGTACCCCATTGCCTTCCAGAACCACCAAGCAGGCTTCGTCCTTTCAGGCGAACGAATACGCATCAACGGCCATGGAACTGGCGGTATCGATGGCAGTGGAGACAGCTGGTATGAGGCCGAGCAAGGCAGCACACAGGCTGGCCGCCCTATGCCCTTTGTGCTTTGGAACGTCAGTGACGTTGCTGTCCAGCATTGTGAGTAGTCGTATTGTCTTGGCAGAACGACAAAATGATCTGATTTTGTAGATCATCTACCTGTCTAAGAGTCGTCTAGGAGTTATCTAACAGCTTAGTCTCCGTGGTCCAGTCGCCGCTCTGGAGCATCAATGTGATGAACGGGAGCAATCTTTGGTTCGACGACATCTACGTAAACAGCACGGCCACTACGGCGCCACCAGGCAAGAACTGGGTTCAGAACACAGACGGCTTCGATACCACGGACGCACGCAACGTAGCCTTGACCAATTTCGTCTATCAAGGTGAGTTTTTCCCTTCTCGGAGAACCTTCTACGGCCGTTCTTGGTTTCTTTTGTACTTTCGCGTCTATTCTACGCCTCGACTGTGCGTTTGTTTTGCGGTTGTTTTTGTTGGCAGACAGTTTTAACTAACAGTACTTTTGAGGGTAAAATAACGGCTGTCACACGTGAACTATATCTGTTAATCTAATGCATTGTGCTTGCTGACAATGGCCCTTTCCTCTTAGAGGTGATGATGCGATTGCTATCAAACCCAGGTCGTTCAACATCTTCTGTCAAAACGTGAGGCAACCAATCTTCTCATCCTACTAAAAAGAAAGTCTAAATCTCGATGATGCCTCTAATCTAGAGCATCCGCAACAAAGGACCATCCATCTCCAAACTAACATCGCCTCGTTGCCTTGCGAAATAGTTGACAATCCACGGAGGCAACGGCGTGGCTATTGGCAGCCTAGGGCAATATCCGGATGAAGACGCATCAGTTGCCAATGTCGTCGTCAGAGATGTTCGCCTGATTGCCCGTAACAACGACATGCACAACTCGGCGTACATCAAGACATGGATGGGCGAGACTATCTCCCAGCCGCATGGAAGCTACGAAAGTGCTGGAAAGCCAAACGGCGGCGGTCGAGGCAGCGTGACCAATGTGATCTTTGCAAATTTCCACCTCGATGACGCGGGCAGTGGACCTGCCATTGACCAAGACAGCGGTAACAATGGTAAGGCAAAAAGAATAGAGGAGAAGAGACAGAAAGAAGAGGAAAAAGAGGAAAGAGGCAAGAAAGAGAACCTGGGGAAAGCGGGCGCACTATCTCAGTCCCTCATCCCCACGGTCGGGTTTATGGCCCTTTCTAATGTTGACATATCCGAAACGACGCATCATCTAACATACACTAATACAATCTGTCTAGGATCCTACTCTGGAACGTCGAATATACTAATCAGCAATATTGCGTTTATCAACTTTACGGGAACGTTGAACGGCAAAAACAGTCGTCCAGGCGGCGATAGCAGCAATGGCAACAGTAGTATCAACAACAACACCAGCAGTATCCGGACGGCCCGAATTTCGTGCTCAACTCGTCAGCCCTGCTACAATATTGGCTTTCAAAATATTGCCCTTCAGCCTGCTAGTGGTCTCGAGAGTATAGGAGCACAAGGCGAGTGCAAGTACACAGCTCCTGGAGGAGTCCATGGAATGATTGGTAAGGGCTGTTGACGTTGGCGTTGACGCGGCTCTGTTGGCTGTGGCGTTGGCTGTTGTTTTTACCAGTCCTCAACGACTTGGTGCTGGTCTAGTTCGAGACCTTTTGCCATTGAGAATTTGCCCCTTCATTTCTTCACTGTTGTCGCTGTTTCTTCTTTGAATTATGAAAATGGTATATTATTTTTGCAATTATTATTTTATTGTTTTGTCCCCCTATTTTATTCAAAACCAAACCAAAACAAAATCCTATCCAATTGTGCCATGGAAATGTAGGTGTATTTTTTAAAACAAAACAGAAATATCCCAAAGAATCTATCAAATTCAAGGATCAGATGGGCCACATTTTCGCTCTACATTGTTTCTTCCACATATGCTGCGACCCCACACTTGCTGTCAAGATTTTTGACTTTGACAACAACCGATTTAACCCTGGAAGCTCGACTTCTTGTTCCGCAGGTACGGTCCGTACTTCCACAGCAAGAACGGTGCCGGCCAGCCAATAATGATGCCGATGGCTGCCAGGACTGTGTTGCCCTTGCCGTAGCCAAGGCTCGAGTACAGGTTGGGCGCAAACAGCGGGAAGCCGAAGCCGGCAATGGACCGCAACACCGTCGTGGCACCGACAGCACTGGCCGCATACCGCGTGTACGTATCGACGAGGTAACCCTGGATGCACTGGAAGCCGATAATGACACCGCTGGTCATGAGTGCGGCGCCAATGTTGGGTCCGATCCAGTGGGTCTTGTACTCGGCGGTCCAGCCAAAAATGAGCAGACCGGCCGGGACTAGGATGGAGCCGGGGACCATAATGGGCACACGGAACTCGGGACGACCGACGGTGACATTGTACCGCCGCTTGAGGTAGGCATAGACGCGGTCCTGTAACGGGGCCATGATCTGGGCACCCAGGGACAGGCCGACACCCAGCGAGATGTAGTTGAGACCGGCGATACCTTGGCGTTCGTGGTAGATCTCGGTCCACAGGGTCGGGAAGGTGGCCAGCATCAGGTACATGATGCCGTACAGGTACATCATGTACAGGGCCAGGACCTGGACAATGAGCTGCGAGCCGAGCATGATGAAGGGCCGGCTGAAGGCGATGCGCAGAGTATGCCAGACGCCACCGGCACGGGCCTCATCAAAGGCTGTGTACAGAGCATTGTTGCCAGTTTCCTTGCGGAGGCGGTCGCGCTTCCAGGTGAGCAGGACTGGTGCAAATGTCTCGCGAAGGAAGAAGAGACCAGCGAACTGGATGACACCGTCGGCAATGGTGGTGGAATAAAAGACCCAGCGCCAAGTGGTGTTCTGGGCAATGAAGGCACCGGCAATAGGGCCGACGGCCGGACCCAGAAGTGGTGCCAGTGAGTACATGGATAAGGCACGACCACGCTGCTCAGCCGTGAAGAGATCGGCAAGGACACCGCCACCAATGGCCAGCGGAGCCGAACCACCGAAGCCCGACAGGAAACGGAAGGCAATCATTTGGCCGCGAGTCTTGGCGAGGCCGCAGCCAAGGTTGAAGAAGAGGTAGACCAGGTTGCTGAGCTGCAGGACAATGACACGACCATACAGCTCACTCAGGGGACCAAGGAAGAGAGGGCCGACAGCGTAGGCCAGAATGAAGATGGAGAGAGTGAGCAGCTGCTCGACAGAGCTGGTGATGTGGAGTTCGCGGCCAATATCAGGCAGGGCAGGTGCGACCATACTGGAGGAGACGGGCGAAATAAAGGTGAAGAGACTGACGATGAAGACGGCCGCCCATTTTCTGCCAATCGTCCAGTTCTTGGGGTTCTGCGGGTCGTCGGGCCCTTCCCACTTGACCAGGTTCGGGTCTGCATCCTCGCCAGCACCGCCTGCAGCCGCACCACTCTTTTCAGCGCCGCCTGCTGCACCCGGGCCCATAGCACCATCGTTGCCGTTGCCCTTTTCGAGGTCGATGTTGCCGCCGGCGTTGGAGTGCGAGAGACCGGCACGCTCGCCTTCTTCCTCCCGCTCCATGCCGTCGATTTCGACATCGCGGGTGAAGTAGACGCCACCTCTGACTTCTGACACAGTCTTGGTGACGGGCGGTGCGCCATCGACCATGGAGTGGGTTCGTGACCGAGTTCGTGACCGATTTCGTGATAAAGATCGTGAGATGATGGAGCGGGAGCGAGACTTTTGCTTGTTGGCTTGTGCCTCTTTGGCCCGGTAGCGGCTGCTACTGCTGCTGCTGTCGTCGTCGCTGCTGTCGTCAGACTCGCGAAGGGAGGCAACCTCGCCGTTCTCCTCAAACTTTTCCTTCTTGTCGTCGGTGGTCTTTTCCAGTGATGAAACTGCGGGTACTGAAGACGATGCCAAGTCGGTATTGTGGGATGGGTCTGATAGATTGCTTGGCAGGGCTGAGGCGCCCGAGGCCTCGGGTGATGAAGCCATGGGGGATGTGAGAAATGTGAGATTCTAAAGATCAGAGATGAGGTGATGTGGATATGGGAATTCTGGAAGTGTTCTAGAAGTATTTTGTGGTTCGTCAACAGATCCTTGGCTGGGATTTTGAAATGAGATTTGGCGATCTTGTGTTGTTTGGGTGTCTTATGCAGATGTCGATTTAAGATTGGTGAGAGGTGAGAGACTGGGATGCAAGAGACTGCTTATTGTTGTCTTGGGTTGAATGTGAAGAAATAGAGGAGGAGGATGGTAAGTAAATATATGATTTTGGGAGTGGCCTGTAATGAAATCAAGTCAAGGCAATATGGAAAGGTGTGAAGTTAAAGGAGGCTGTGACTCGAGTAGGGGTGAATGACAAAATCAAAGACGACGTCAATTGTAACAGAGAAGATCGAGGCGATGCTGGGCGAGTCTGTAGGAGGAAAAACGAAGAAAACCAAAGAATAAGGGGACCGGGGGTATTGTCAAAAGTCCGCCAATGCCCGATACGGGGGTGAGTCGACGATTGTCAGGCTGAAGATACGTCAGATGCTCACACGAGACGGGGAAGAAGAGAAAAAAAGGGAAACAAAAGAATCCAAAACAAAACGATGTAGACAGTTTTATGAATACAGAAGAAAAGATTTACAATGACCGACGTATTTGTGTTTTTCCCCGTCACCTCCTTCCCTCTTCTCCTCCCCTTCCCCGTTTTCCTCGCTCGTTCCTGCCCCTACACCCACTTCGTTTTGCACGGCCGAACGCCCAAACCAGGAAGCTGCTGTTGGACTAGCGAGCGGCAAAAGCATGCCGAGTCGGCAGGCCCCACCCCGTAAAGAGGGTCACCTAAAAAAGGGAAAGAGCAAACGAAAGGCAGAAAAGAGAACAAGTAAAAAAGGACAGGGCCCGAGTGGACAATGGCAGGCAGTAAAAAAGCTCAAATTAAGGGTGACTCAGGCTTGCCAGGGGACAAAAGAGGAGAAAGAGGAGACGGCTAGAACAACCAGAACAAAAAGAAACAAAAGACAACGACCGAGTCAGCACTTTCGTTCCCCACGAAGCAAGTTTGCCGGACTAACGAGGCAAGGCGCCAGGGCGTCGAGGTAGCCCAAGAGAAAGAAAACGTCACAGGACACTCTCCTTGTTGACTGTCGGTTGTTCTTACCACCGATTGTCAAAATTCCTGACGAATGACAGCACTGTAAATAGAGCTAATTGTCAAGTACAGCATGCTCCTTCCTATCTTACCTTTCCCCCTTTATCGGACGCACCTTCCCCAGGATAAAGAGTACGCGCTCTTGGCACTGAACGTTCCTGCCATTTTCTGACCTTTCTTTCTGTGTTTACACTCCGACAACAGGATGCACAGTGAGAGTGGGTAGCGCTTGAATACTCGCATGGGAAGGAGCAAAAAGGAAGGTGTGTGGGCCGGCGATCATCGCAAGGCAAGAGCGTGGCAAGCGTGTGATTGAGACACAATCAGAAAATTTGTGTTTGCTCCATAGAAGACTTAAGATATGCACAGCATCGGCAAGAGAAGGCTCCGTCTCACGGGCCATCCATCGACACAGACACAGACGTATTTGGGCGTGTTCGCCGTATTCTGTAGATTTTACACATGGTGTCCATCTTTTCATTGTCAGATTTTTACTTGCACGGCTGCCCGGCCGTATTTACGGGGTGTATTTACGGAGCCTTGAAGCCTGACTGTCCACTCATAGGGAGCACTTTGATAAATGAAATGAAGCAAAAAATGAAGAAAAAAACGAAAGGGAACGCTGGACGAGCGTATGCCCCGTGCACAAATTGTGACCTTGATCGCTCTCACCTAGGCAGGTATCTTGCTCGTCGACCTCAGCTCCTTCCAACACAGACCGCCTTATCGCCTCTTACTTTCCTTCGTTCATTCCTTCTGCCCCTTCCCTCCAGCGACCCTGCTCCCCGGATTCGCCTACGTCATATTCGTACAGGCAGGAAATACTGAGTACGCCCAAACAATCTATCCAACCTCAAAGAGAAGCCAATGACGCAGGGCTCGATTCCAAACTGCTCTAGTTCGTGCTTTGGAGAATTGGGGATAACACACACACCACGAGCAGCTCGATGATTCAAATTGATACCGTGGCAGTGGGAAGGTCCAAGTTTTAGGTCTCGGGACCAACTTCAGAGGGCACTAAAGCAGGCAAAGGCAGGCGCAGAGGGAGAAGGTCAAGAAAGGAAAAGGAAAAGGAAGGAGCCATTGAGGAACCACAGAGCCACCGGAAGTTGAACAAGCAGCCCGCAAAAGTGGACAAGAGGCCCCTAAAAGCCCACTAATTATTGCGGAGATCGGAGCCCTGAGGTGCCGACTTTGTCTCCACATCTGCGAAAGCTGTGGATTATATTAGTGCAGAATGCAAAGAAGAAAAGGTGAATTGAGATGCCAAAGATACGGCCGCCAATACTTGAGACGAAACATGCTGAAAGATTGCAAACTGTAATTTTGGCCGTTGTAGCACAACTCCTTGAAGGCGATCCGGTCCCGAAGGCGGCCTTGGCAATCGGCTGTCGGCCGTTGACCCGCTAGTGGCTAGCAAGTGCCCTGATGTGCCCACTGTATTTTGCAGTGATCAACTTAGACCAGAGATAAACTCCGTCCCCGTTCCTACGAGCGGTTTTCGACGGTGTAAGCCAGATTTGTCGATAAGTATCTAGAGAAATCATTCTACAGCTCGAAATCAAAGACAGAATGATAAATCAACCCGGACATTCCGACCACCGTGAAACGAAAAAGACGAGAAAGCGACAGAGCGAAAAAGCAAGGCAGAGTCACGAGTGAAGGTGAAGTTAATGTTGATGAGAAGAATACAACATGCTAACAATGACAACATGTGACGTGATATGATGATTGCAGTGTGTTTATCCTACCGATGTAGAGACGATCTCTGTCAGTGTAGACAGAACGCGGCTCCGTCTGATCGAAACAAATCACAATCGCAAAAGAAAACAAAGTGCCCTTTTGACGCCTCTATGGTCTTATCTTCCTCTACAGCTTCGCCTTTGGTGCTGCTGCCGCTGCCTTGGCCTTCTCGGCATACTGCGCCCGGAGCGCCTTGCGCAGGATCTTGCCGGCAGCGCTCTTAGGAATCACATCGACAAACTCGACACCACCCGCCAGACGCATGTACCGTGCCTTCAAGCTCTCAATATGCTGTTGCAACTCGAGCACAGTGGCTTCCGTCTGGGCTACGCCGGGCGCTACAACGACGTACGCACGGGGCACTTCGCCCGAGTAGTCGTGGGGAATACCGATGACGGCGGCGTCAGCGACCTTGGGGTGGCCCAACAGAGCGTCTTCGAGCTCAGCAGGCGCGACTCCGTGGCCACGGACCTTGATCATCTCCTTGATGCGGTCGTGGATGGCAACAAAGCCGTCGGGATGGACGGTGCCCAGGTCGCCCGTCCGCAGGTAGCCGTCGGGGGTGTAGGTCTTGCTGGTTTCCTCGGGGGCGTTGAGGTACCCCATGGTGACTTGCGGACCCCGGGCCCAGAGCTCACCCTCCTCGCCGAGCGCGGCCTCATCACCGGTGGCCACGTTGACAATCTTAATGTCCGTGCCGGGGACAGGCTTGCCGACCATGGCGGCGTTGGCATAAGTAGCCAGACCGGGTGGTGTCAGGGTCAGGCAACTGCAGCTCTCAGTCATGCCCCAGGCCTGGCGCAGGGCGACGTGCGGGTACATGATGGCGAGCTTCTCGATGATCTGGGGCGGCAGGGGCGCGGCACCCGTGTTGAACTGGCGGATAAAGTCGATCTTGTACTTGCTGACAATGTCGTCCGAGACCATGCGAATAAGCAATGCTGTTTTGTCAGTATGGACGCCAAGTGGTGGTGATAAGGGTGGCAAGGAACTCACGCGGTACGAGCCACAGCTCTTCACAGCGGTACTTGACAACAGCCTCGAGCATGCTCTTCATGTCGAACTGGGCCATGAGGACGAGCTCCTGGTCCATCATGACGGGCAGGTGGATCAGCTGCAGAAGACCGGTGACTGGACGTCAGTTAGCATGCATTCACGTTATGTACGAAGTTCGTGGGCCGACTCACTGTGGTAAAATGGGAGGATGCCCAGCATAGGGCCGGGGTGATCGGGCACAATCAGCCGGACCTGCATCATCTGCGCAATAATGTTGTGGTGCGAGATCATGACAGCCTTGGGCTTGCCTGTCGTGCCCGAGCTGAACGCCAGGAACGCGCAGATGGCCTTGTTGGACTGGCCTGCCGGCACTGTCCACGCGGGCGTCTGACCGCCAATGCCCCGCGTCTGACCCTCGTTGACCAAACGATCCAGTGTGTAGGGTGCACCGCCATCCGTTCCACTCGAGCTGCCGTCTAGCGAGAAAAGTGTGTAAGGCGGCTTGCTGCCGGCCGGGCCGTTCCACGACTTGGTCACCTCAGCAGCTGTGCCGCGGTCGAAAAAGACGAAGCGGGCGCTCGAGGCCGATAGGAAATGGGTAATGTCCTGGGCCAATGCTGCCGAGGGAAGCACTGTGACGGTCGCGCCTAGCCGACCTGCGGCAAAAAGGGCCACCTTGTAGTTGATAGAGTTGCCGGCAATGATGGCCACGGTCTGTTGCGGCTGGAGGCCGTGGAGACTGCTCAAGGCCGTGGCGCAGTAGACGGTCTGGGCGGCAAGGTCGCGGTATGACACATGACGGCCGTTCTGGGCGTCGCGGATGCCATTGCGGGTGTGGGCAATCGGGGTGCCGTGGCGGGCGTCGCGAGTGTCGAACAGCCAGGTGTACGCCGAGACGTCCTGGGGGACTGGTGTGAGGTGTTAGTATCTGGTGTAAGTTGTGAGGTTGTTGAGCCGTCTTCGTCATCCCCTTTTGTGACCCCCTTTCTGCTTCTTGGCTCCATCCCTCCGTCTTTTCTCTTCTTCGTGTCGTTCTTTCCTTCTTTGTCGTCCCTGCTGTTCCTCGCTCCTTCCGAAACTCATATAAGCGGGCACGTACCTGTGTCGAGGTGAATTCCGCTGTAAGGCATGGCGGGCAACTTTTGAAGCAACAAACTCCTACTCTTGCAAAACTCGCGATGGCGAGAAAAAAGTAAACAATGGACAGAAAATACAGAGAAAGAAAAAGAACTAAAAAGAAAATCTCCAAAAACTTTTGAAGGTCACAGCATTGCCTTTTACTTGCATCACAAAGGGCAACTGTGCATTGCTATCGGGTTCGCTATCTGTTACCCGTTCCTGCCCCCTTCGGACGGCACACCGAAATAGTGAGAATAGTGAGCATTACCCCAAAAAAAAGGGAATGAAATGGAGACGGAAGTCACGATGGACTGCTTGTCTCCGCAGCAGCACGCTCTTTCTTTCTCGGGGTCCAGGCCGGCACTCAACAATTTTCCAGCTGTTTCCTCAATTTTCTCCCATGTCAACAGCTATCCGTCGCTCTTTCCTGATAGCATACAAAAAAAAACCCACCAAAACAACGGCTTCCAGCGGCTTCCCTTTGGTCGTTGGTCCTTCCTCCCCATGGGCTTCCCCCGCTTTCCCCCCTAGTTGCAGGCACTAACCCTGGCATGGTCTGGGGCGCTGTCAGGCGGTATGGGGTTGAAGGGGATTGAGAAGGGGGAAGTCGCGTTGCACTGCTCCGTACCCCGGCCCACCGAAAATTGGAGGGAAGGAACGAAAAGGGACAATGCCTGGCAGAGCCAAGACCGTTCTCTCTTCATCACTATTGGCGGTCAGACTGACTCGATCGATCCGCGGGTTTGTTGACCATGTACAGAGTACTGGTTTGTCATTCCCTCGCTTATTCTTCTTTTTGATTTCTTCATCTTCTTTATTTTATTTCTATTGACTTTCTTCGCTTATGCTATGCCGCGGTCAACGTCAAACACCATCGTTATATCCACCCCATTTCCTCGGTTTTCTTTGATTTTTCTCTCTTTCTTATACTGCCAGCTTGTTCTTCAGCAGATCCCGCTGCACAATCTCGTCTTTCTTGGCCTCCAGCTCCGTTAGGTCCCATTGAACGCTCACATACCGGCCCGACAGCCAGTGCTGCGGGCTGCGCGTCAGGTAGACAATCGACTCGCTGACGAGCTCAGGCGTCTCGGTAATGAACGCATGGTGGGCTTCGGGCAGGCCCAGGCTCATCTCGGAGGCGACGCCGCCAGGGTGGACGGAAATGGCGACGAGCTGCTTGTCGGCGTACTCGAGGGCGAGGTACTCGGTGAGGCGGCAGACGGCGAGCTTGGAGGTGTTGTAGCCGCTCATGGTGGGCAGCACCAAAATGCCGCCGATGCTGGTCAGGTTGACGATGGTGCGGTTGCCACCGGGCGACGAAAAGAGCAGAGGCAGCAAAGCACGGCTAACCAGATAAACGCCCTTGACGTTGACCTCAAAGGACTGCCACCAAGAGAGCGGATCGCTGTCGCCGAGCAGGTTGACGGGTTCGAGAACGCCGGCATTGTTGACGAGGATATCGAGACGGCCAAAGGTGGAAGTGATACTGGCGGCAGCAGCGTCGACCGAGGCCGCGTCAGTCGTGTCGAGGGAGAGTTTGAGGAGCGTCGGTTCGGGCTTGCCGGCGGCCTTGGCAGCAGTGAGGACGGCAGCCTCAGTCTCCTTCATGTCGCTACGAGCGGCAATAGCAATCTTTGAGGCACCGGCCTGGGCGTAGGCTACGGCAATGTGGCGGCCAATGCCGCGGGACGCACCGGTGACCAGAACGGCCTTGCCGGAGAGGTCAATGTTCTTGGGGCGGATGGCATCATAAGTGTCGTGGTGCACATGCGGTGTCATCAAGAGGCCTGACGGTTAGTGGTGCGAAGGACAGGATGCTGAAGAAGGGAGGGTTGGAACAAACCAGAATGTGGCAGAGCCTTGAGGCCCTCGGGCAGGGACTTGTCGTCCACGGCAAGAGTTCCGGACATTTCTTGAAACGAGTTGAGAAAAATTGAAAGAGATGGGTATCGTGAGGACAGATAAGACGACTAACAAAAGAGACGATCGGATTGCAGAGCGATTATATCAAGCCTTTGAAGTGATTGACGTGCTCGACGTACTTGTCATGCTTGACTTGATAGTATTACCCCAGCGGGTCTGCTACAGCCTGGCGGCAGGCTATGCTTTAGACAAAGTCCATCGGAGCGCCGGAAAATGACGCCCGCGCGCATGAATCGCGCGATCTTTTTTGGTGGTGGATAGGGCCGAAGCTACCACAATTGAGCTTCACAAGTGTATAAATTCGTTGTCCTTCTTTTGTCATAAAAACCCGCCTATTAATTGGGTTCAGCACATATTTTTTATATCGCGGGATTTGCTTCGAAAAAAACACTTATAAAATCGCGGCTGACGATCGCCGTCTGACAGGTACGGAGATGGTGCAAGTGTAAGTAAGAAAGCAGGCGTTACACTCGGACTACGGACTATTGTCTTAAACGCCCGACACCCGATTGACCCGACGGAGCGGCGCACGGCACGAAATCAAGTGCGCATCGGAGGCTGCTCTAATCAGTCTACCCTTGAGTCTCAATAGTCTCAGAAAATCTTAATATTTGGCAAGTGGTATCTTGTTTGTCTGTTTTAAGTTTTGCCTCGCCCAATACTTTCGAACTGGGGGCATGAATGCTATCTCTTTTTGCTTTTCCCACTTTGTCTCTCCCTGTCCCAAAGAAAGAAAAACGCCGAATGACCCGAACTGAAAGGAAATGATGACAAAAATGAAGCAAATGACAAGATGTGGTACCAAGAAATCATGGCGACAGGTGCAATAGAAAAAAATACCGCACGACAGATCTAGCACACAAATACAAAAGTACAAGATTAGGAAAGAAAGATGGCGACACAACGGCTACACGTCAGTCGGTTTACGCCTCCTTGGTGTCGACCTTCTTGGCGGGCGGCGCAGCACCGTCGTCCTCGCGAGCGCGCTTGTTGTTGGCGGCATCGACGACCTCGCCCTTATCGTTGGTCGCATGGATCACCGGTTTGCCACCGTTCGTGGCAGAAGCAGCGGCAGCATTGCGCTCGTTGTTGCGGTCGTTGCTGCGCTCCTTGTTGTTCCAGTTGCCGCCCCGGCCACCACGGTTGCCACCACGGCCGCCACGGCCGCCGCGACCGCCTCGGAAACCGTTCTTGCGGTCGTTGTCACGGCGGTTCTTCCAGTCGTTCTTGTCGCCGTTGTGGTTGTTGCCGTTGCCGCCACGGCCGCGGAAGCCGCCACCGCGCTTGCCGCCCAGGACGCGGCCCTCAAAGAAGCGCGGTGCGCTGTTGGTGTTGGGCTCAATCTTGCCCTCGCGGATCAGCTGCGACTTCTCGGCAACGTAGGCGGGCTTGGACATGATCTTGAGTTCCTGGTCGCGCCACAGGGGCTTGGGGTCCAGCTTGAGGAAAGCTTCGGCCTGCTCGGGGTCCTGGAACTCAACAAAGACAGAGCCCTTGAACAGGTTGTCGGCGGCACGGCGGAGACGGACGGCGTTGACGGTGCCGTACTTGGTGAAGAAGGCCTCGAGGTCGAACTGGGTCGAGGGCTCCTCCTCGCCAAAGCCCTTGACGTAGACAGTGGCGGCGTCGATCTTGCTGCGGGGACGGTCCGGGTTGTAGGCGTGCTTGCGAACGACGATCTCGGCGCCGGCGGGACCGCTGATGGTCAAAAACTTGCTGTCACGCAGGGCAGCGACGACGGTCTCGTACGACTTGAAGCGGCGCATGCGGCCAAACTGGCAAATCTTCTTGAGCTCGACCGGCTTGTTCTCGGCGCCGCCCGTCAGCTCCCACAGGAACTTATCTGTTGGCAGGTTGCTATCGCTGAAGTAGAAGTGGACCTAGAAAGTTAGCAGGCATTCAATGTCAAGGCAATCTCGTGGGAAAGTGAAAGAGAGGGGGGAGACTCACCTGAGTCTGGATGGCAGAGTGGTCCTCAGACTCGGGAAGCACGCTGGGGTCGAACTTGCTGCTGTTCTTGGCGGTCTTGTCGGCCGACTTCTCGTCAGAGGTCTCGGCGGCAGGGCCAGCCTCAGCGGGAGCCTCCTCAGTTGCAACCTCAGCAGGAGCAGCAGTCTCCTCAACAGCAGCTTCTGTCTCAGCAGCAGGAGCCTCGACCGGAGCCTCAGCGGCGGGGGCCTCAGCGGCGGGGGCCTCAACGGCCGGGACCTCAACGGCCGGGACCTCAACGGCCTCGACGGGTGCTGCTGGTGCGTCGCTCATATTGTTGATGTGTGTGGTGGTGGTGGTGGTGGTGGTTGGAGAAGAGGAGGTTGAAGACGGAATACGAAGTTGAAGCAAAAGAGAGGAGGTTGGAGATAGTTGAGATACGAGTAAATCGGATTGATGGTGCGACCGAACAACAGACGACAGAAATGTTTGTTTACCGCAAATGAAGAAAAAGAGAGATCAAGAGAGGAGCGAGAAAAAAGTCGTCGAGGAAACGCGACTGCAGGCAAATGGGGACAAGTCTAGTAGCTTGCAAAGAAAAAAGAAAAAAAGAAAAAAATCTTAGCGGCTGGTTTTTTTATGCGGGACCTTTCTCTGTCTGCATGTTGCGCTGTTGCTTTGCTGCAGGAAGGTGCCTCCTGCTTGCATTAACACTCTAGCGCAGACGTAGCGGGGCACTCTTTCCCATTGTACAGGGCTATGGCGGCTGGCGGGCCTCACAGCAGCCTAGAGCCTAGACTCTGAATGGGAAGTTGCGACTGTCACTGTTGACTGTTGTGTAGTAGTGGAGATGAGCCATCCGGCGAGCGTTGAGTGTGGTGACTGTTTCGTTTGTATGGTCACGTGCTATTCATACGGCGGGATAACGAGACATGCGAGAACAACGAGGTCCGTCAAACCACCAGTACGGCAGCTTTTGAGAAGAAAACAACAATTGAAATAAACTAAAGTGTTAACAGAGCAACTCAGACGTCAATTGGCAATTTAGTCAGACGCATCGTCGATTGGATGGACATCTCACTGTCCAGATGTGGTCACGTGCACTTATGTGGCCGTTCCTGCCGCGCTAGCGCTGTGATTCGCGGATGCATTTTTTTTCAATCCAGGAGAAGAGAGCTTTTGACCAACGTCGAACGACCAGCTCTGCACACACGACCAAAAACGGTGTGACGCCCACCACGACCTCGACGACGACCACGACCGTCCTCCCACGCGACCGACGATACTCCCCACGAACAACGGCGAGCACGCCCACTGTGCAACTGCCCAATTGGGGACTGACCGAACAAGGGCAAACGGCCAATTGACGAACCCCTCGCAAAACCGCCAAAATGCCCAAGTTGAGGAGAGCGAACCGGTTTCACAGCCTGCTCCGTGTGGTGAGTTTCTCGAGAAAGAGGATACCTGGAAGGCTTGGAAGATGAGAGCAACTTGGTGCTAACACACACAGCGCCTCCGGCAAAACTGGAACAAGTACAACCTCTACAACATACAGGCCAACTACCAAAACCCCTTCCTCGTCAGCCGCACTTTTTTCCAGCAAAAATGGACAGCCAAGGCCATCACCCGTGGCTACCACGGCGAGCACATCCGCGAGAAGAAGTGGGAGCGCATGTTCAGCCGTCGTCTGCGGTCCGTCACCAACTTCAACCCGCGCTACATGGCCCGCTTCGACGGTTCTGAACAGGCCTCTGGCCGCGGCAGTGGCCGCCAGCTGAACCCGGCCGACGAGAAGGCCAGATCGCTTGACCTGGATCGTTTCAACCCCGAGAACGGCACGAACCTGGCCTCGGACCGCATGACGCCCTACATGCAGATGACGTATGCGCCCATGGAGCGCCGTCTGGACATTGCCGTGTTCCGCGCCATGTTTGCCAGCAGTGCGCGCCAGGCGCGCCAATTCGTCGTCCACGGCGCCGTTACTGTCAACGGCAGAAAGGTGAGATTTTCGATTGCCCTCTGTCTTTTTTTTTTTTTTTTTTTTTGTAGTCCTTGAAAACTAAACTCTGACTTTTTGTAGATGGTCCACCCCGGCTACATTCTGAAGCCCGGTGATCTGTTCCAGGTCGACGTGGAGCACGTTCTCATGGCCACGGGCCACCCGAAGAGCAAAGCGGCAAGCCGCTCAAAGGGCGCTGCGAAAGACGAGGCCGCCGAGGCTGAGGAGGAGGAGGCTGCCGAGGCAGAAGCTGAGGCGGAGGGTGAGGAGGTTGAGGCCGCCGAAGAAGGGGGTGCGGATGGCGAGGCCAACAAGTCCACAACACGGTCTACACCCAGGAAAAATACCAACTGGTACAATGCCCAAAAGGCCGGCCTGCTGACAAGAAAGATTAAAGCGGTGATTAAGGCCTGCGAGGACGCCAAGAAGCCGCACAATGAGCTGGGCAAGCTGATGCGCTACGCATACAAGACCGCGCTGGAGCGGGAAAGGGGCCCGTCACCAGACAAGACGGCCATGTCCGTGTACCTGTCTGACATGATGGAGAAGCTCAAGATTGCAGACGAGACAAGAAGACCCGAGAGCCTCCGGCTGACGTCGGCGGAGACCAGACAATGGGACCGCCTCATGGAGAACCTGAAGCTCAACGACGTCGACCCGACCAAGCCGTATGCCACTCCCTGGCGCCCGCGGCCGTTTATGCGCGCTTTCGCTTTTATCCCGCGCTACCTCGAGGTCAACCAGAACATCTGCGCCGCCGTCTACCTGCGTCACCCCGTCTGCCGTCCCGGCTTTGCCGAGGTGCCCACGCCCTTTGCTCCCGAGATCTCCCAGCTGGCCCACAGCTGGTACTTGCGGCGCGGTTAGTGACATGACACTACGAATCTGTCTTTTCCTGTTGTCATTTCTTTTCGCTTCCCATAGCTTGTGTAAATAGTATCCCCCACACAAAAAGCCTTTACGCATAGATGTACGTCACTGTAAAATAGTAAAATAAACATTTTAAATACCTATTCTTTTTTGTGGTTGCCAACGTATGTGTGTACTTTTCATTTATTATGGACAGAAACTGGAGACTGGAGAAAGACAAGTGGACGATATGAAGAAACAAGGACAGTAGGCACAATAAAGATGAGAGCACAGCAAAGTAAGAGAAAAAAGACTAAATAAAATAAACAAAGCCTGCAGGCAAGGCAATACAGCTAGGGTTCTTGAGTGTAAAGGCCAATCCGCGTCGAGAAAGGGTATAACGGCGAAAAGCGCTCCGGCCAAAGCTGCTTCAAGTCCAACACAGAAAAGAACATAGACTGACAACCATATCCATATAGCATCTCTCGCAACGCGCACAAGTAAGATACATCAATTGGTGATAACCACAGAACTCCAGAACAACAAAGAAGACAAACGCATTGCATACCCAGCCCAGCCGAGCCAGACGCGCATCCCTGGGGACTATTAGGCAGAAACGTTTTCTATGGCTGGGTTGCCTGTCCGAGCAAGAAAGTCTGCAGGTCTGCCGTTTCTTTTTCTTTCCATTGCCCACCCTCTCCGTAACCGTTACTTTGTGGAAACAATTTTTGCTGTACACCGCCATAAAAAAACAAGAAACAAAACAAGGAGGAATAAGTGGTTTTTTTGTTCTCGAGAATTAGAAATGTGATTAAAGAAGAACACAAAAGAAATAACAGGGAGGCTTGGAAAAAAAAGGGAATCTGATGACATAATAAAAAGACAAAAGAATAGCGGTAGGCTGGTACTGTATCGCGACGGCGGTGGACATCGACATCGCGTATACCGAGACATAGGTCATATAGGTAGGAGAGATAAAAGGAGCGCAAAAAACGATGAAGAGAGACAAGAAGAGAGACAAGAAGAGAGACAAGAAGAGAGACAAGAAGAGAGACAAGAAGAGAGACAAGAAGAGAGACAAGAAGAGAGACAAGAAGAGAGACAAGAAGAGAGACAAGAAGAGAGACAAGAAGAGAGACAAGAAGAGAGAGAAGAAGTGGGCAAGTAGGCGTGCGCCGTGAGCATTGGCCCGATAGGCCTGTCGCACCGAAAAGGCCGTGGTATTGCAGAGTTGCTTTTGAACAATCGCAATGAAACGCGGTCGCGGTCTCGGTCGGCTTAACGCAGGGAGAAACCCTTTCTCTTGCCCTCCTTCTCCAGAGGCCGGCCACTCTCGAGGCGCGACTTCTTCTCTTCCAGCTCCTGGCGTTGGCGCTCGAGCTGGTCCTTCATCTCGCGATGACGGGCGTACAGCTCCTCCTCGCTCTGCTTGAGCTTCGACTCCTTCTCGGAGACCTTCTGCTGGAAGACCAGCTTCATCTCGGCCTCCATCTTGGCGAGCTTCTGGTCGTGCAGGGCACGCTCCTCCTCCTGCTTCACAGCAGGGTTGACCTCCTTGAACACGCTAGGATCTTGAGAGACACCCATCTGCAGCAGCTTGTCGGTGCGGTAGTTCTCGTAGAGAATGTTGTTGGTGTTCTCCTTGAGCTCCTCCATGTGCGTGCGGATAAGCATCTGCCGCAGCTTCACGAAGTCACAGTGCTCCTCGTTATCGACCTCAATGACACCCCATGGGTAGCGACGACCACGGACCTTACGGCCATCGGCGTTAGTGATCTCGTTAGTTGCACCAACAACGGCGAAGGGAACCTTCGACAGGATCTCGTTGTTCTCGGCAATCGTCTCCTCATCGTCAAGCTCGTAACGGGGGCCCTCGAAGATCTGGACCTTGTGGTACTGGATGTCGGCGAGAATCTGCAGGTTGTTAGATAGAGACTCCAGAAACAATGGGGGCTCTGGGGGGAAATACTTACGCGACGCTTGAAAGCAGTAATCTCCTCGTCGGTCAGGGTGTCTGACTTGGCAATGACCGGGATCAGGTTGACCTTGGTGTGCAGGCGCTTCATGACCTCAATATCGAGGGGCTTCAGGGAGTGACCCGTGGGTTGGATGAAGAAAACGCAAGCGTGGATGCGGTTGTCAACAATGTTCATACGGTTGACCTTGTTCTCAGCATCCAGGTAGGCGTCGAAGCGCTGCTCAATGTTGTCGACAATCGGACGCCACGACTCGTCGTTGTTAACGAAGTCGCCAAAGCCGGGGGTGTCAACAACGGTCAGGCGCAGGCGAACACCGGCCTCCTCAATGTCGGCGCTGATGGACTGGATGGTGACGGTCTTGGGGATGATGTCCAGGCTGGGGCCCTTGCGCTCCTTGGGAGGGTACAGGGAGGTGTTGAACAGGGTGTTGACCAGAGTGGACTTGCCCAGACCGGATTCACCAACGACCATAACATTGAAGTTAAAGCCCTTGCGGACACTCTTACGGTGCCACTGGTTGGGCAGGTTGGCAAAACCAACGTAGCCCGTCAGCTTCCGCCGGACAATGTTCTGAGACTCGCTCGAGACTGAAGGGATTAAGTCAGTAAAACCGTTTAGTGCCGAGTCCGTGGGAGGACAAAATAGGGTCAAAATATAGCTTACCATTGGGGGGAGCCTGGGGCGCCATGGCCTCGGGAGGGGAGGGGGCAGAACCATTCGAAGCTATAGAGAGAAACACACAATGTTAGCCAAGAATTCTAATAATTCACAAATTTGCATGTGCCTTGGAAAATGTGTGTGCAGTGTTCCGATCACGGTCGATGCTTCCAGGATCCAGGTAAATTTGAGTGTTGGCGAGTCCAGAATGGGCGTAAAGTGGGACGGAGAGGGGATGGAAAGGACGGGATCTAACAAGTCAAACCCAGCGGCTCTTGAGTCTCGTCCTCGATCTCATTCTCGTCGTCCCCCTTCTCTTCGTCCTGTTCCTCGGGATTCGTGTTCTCTTTCTCGGCCTCCAGCTTGTTTGTGACCTCGCCTTCGCCTTCGGCCTCTTCATCGCCTTCAGACTCAGTCTTGGCGTAGAGCTCGTCGTAAGTCATGGGAATGGCGGGAAGCAGCTTGGGCGGCTCAACGTCGAAATGAACCGTCGGTTCAGAAGGACGCGGGCCATGGCCAGGGATGCCCCGGAGACTGCCTCCAACATTGGCGATGTTGGCGTTCTCCGTGAGAGGACCAGCCGAATGAGGAGCGTCGAGCGTGGGGCGCGAGCGTCTGTCCGAGAGAGACATAGAGCCCATGCCTGCGACGCTGGCGAGTGTCTTTTCCAGCTGGGCACTGCGAGAACGCGATTTTATGTGGCTACCGAGGTCGAAATGCATGGCTTCGAGCGGTCGGACGATTTGTGGATGCAAAGGGGTTTTGTGAATCGGTTATCGCAGCTCGTCTCGTCAAGAAGAGGGCAAAACAGATATGTGATCGAGTTGGCAGACACAAGAGGCAGCAAAATGACGGTCGTCCCACGGAGCAACTGTACTTGGTGTTGGTTGGTTGTCAAGATGGATTGGTTGGCCAGGAAATCCAGATGCTGAGTGTGAAGCTTGGAAAGTGGCTGGTTTGTTGTTCACGGAACTTGGAGGCAAGGCAACAAAGAGATTGCAGGAAAGCGCAGGCTGTTGCTCATGATTGAGATGGCCCCAGGAAGGAGCAATTGCGCCTCTCAGCGCACGCAGTCGCGATCCGGGAGAGAAGCAAGACCATCATCTGGGAAGGCACAGCACACATTGGGGAGCTTGTTAGGCGAAAAGCAATGTTCTTACCCATTTTGATAACCTAAGAGGCTAGACTGGTCGGATTGTGGTATACACGGAAGGCACGAATGCACAAAAGGGGTAGAATCCTGTTGAGGGAAAGACGATGGACGGTTAGCTCTTTCCTGTTCTGTGGCGATGCGATGCGCCTGTGCGTGAATTGTGCGTGCGGAGCAGAAAATGGATGGAAAGGCAGGAACGCGCGCGCCGCCGGTTGGTTCTCAACAAATATTCCAGAAAAACTGGATGATTTGTGAAACAGCAGGAGCGACGGGAGAGGCTCTGTCGAGTTTGCAAGCACCACCCTAACGGATGGCCAGCCAAAAAGGATGAAAAGGGGAAGCTGCGAGTGGCAATCTCAACGCCAAAGAAGGCACGACGCGAGTTCTGAATTACTCGAGAGGCAGGCAGGCGCAGTAGGGATGAGAATCTCGCGGTTTCCTTTTCCTTTTCTTTCTGGTTCCTGCCATTTATTCTGCCCGCCGACATCTGCCGCATAAATAAAGGGGGCGGTCCTGCCTGTGAAGACGAGGATCACGGGGAATCACCTACCAAAGAGCGGAAGAAAAATTATTAAAATAAAATATCGGCAAATTAAGAGAAGAAAGAAGAAACCCAGAGCTGTTCGTGGTTCCGGGGAAAGAGCGTCGGCGCAACTGTTTGTGACGACGGTCGGTTCGAAGCTCTCGAGGAATCGAGAGAAACGGGAAGGGAAGGAAGGATCGTGAGATGTTGAGTGTGTTTCGAAGAGAAGTGGGAAAGAGCAAAGGAGGGAAAGGACAGCAGCGAAAGACGAGAAAAGAAAGGATTAGGGGAGAGAAACCAGGCCGATGCCTTCTAGAAAGGGAAATTGCAAGAAGGAAAAAAAGGGGGTAGGGTGAAAAAGCAGGACGGCAAGGAAGGAGCAGGCCAGAGGGGAACACAAAGGAGAAAAAGGGGAGCGAAAGGACTGGGGGAAATTTTGGGGGCAGTTGTGGTGCAGCAGAGAGACTGGCTCACACAGTACGACGGTACGACGTCTCTTTGGGCGACTGGCAACTGCAGTGAGAGTTGGCAGTAGTTGAATGGACCGTTGGACGGGATACCCCTCCCCCTGTAGATGCGAAAAAAGGGGTTCGTGCTCTAGCACCAAAAAAGGGAGGCACGACCTGCGCCAGTGAGGCAGGAGCAACACAAGGAGAAAAAGGGGAGCGGCCAGTAGTGTGGGGACGTGTCTTGGTAGCTGCCATTCTAGCCTATGGCTGGTCGTGGGAGCAGGGCCTTGCCAGGGAAGCAAAGAAGGAAAGGACGCTAAGGACGGGGGCTGGCCCCACGGCAGTGAGCTTGTCATTGGCTGGCAGAGGCTCCCGAAGCACAGATCTCACGCTAGCGCGGTGCTGTCCGCAACAGCGGGCAGGTCCAGCGCGCGTACCGTGCGAGAACCGTGCCATGGACCGTGCGATTTGAGGTCCTCTGATTTTTGACGGTTGACAGACAGACTCTCGCAAACAATGGGAAAGGGCGAGCATGGAGAGCGTTTCGTTTCGTTTCGAGGACCCGCTAGACGTTGAACTTTCTTTTCAAAGACAAAAAAGGCTCCACGAGAAAGGAGGGCATAGCATTAGCCGGGCCTCGTATTGAGAAGACGTCAGTAGCTACAAGTACATACATATAAATAGTGTGGGATGCTGCGTGCATAACCTGTTTCTCGATTTTCTCGTGTTCGATCGAGACTGGAGGGCAGATACAGCCGTCCAGCGAACGACAGACGCTGCTGCCGCTGTTTCGGCACGGCGGACGCGCACTTTTATCTGACCTGCTGGTTCAATTGTCTCTTGTCATCTTGTCTCTTGCCGGCCGTTGCTGTCTTTTTTTGCTGTCTCGAGAGCTCAAATCTGATGCGGCCACGTTGTATCCGTGGAGGGTTTATACACTGTGTGGAGCCATTCACGCACGGTATTTACACGTCGCTGGGAAAAGGGGCAAGAGCGACTGTGAGCAGCACAGCTCACCTTGGGCTAGAGCGCAACTCCTTGAGAGCACCATCTTTCAGCTCTGATCCCCCTTTACCTGTGGGCACTTTTGTTTCTCAAACCTCCGGCGCTCTGGCCAGGACGAGCCGCTGTGTCTGCGGTTGCTAGCGCTTGGAATAGGCGCAACGGCAGATGGGCTAGTTGCACGGCAGACAGATGAACAGACCATCACCGGTTGTGAAGCCTTTTATTTTTTTTTGTGGCCGAGGAAGATCGGTTGCGTTTGGTCGCAAGAAGGGGGCTGGATGCTCACCTGCCCGAGTGTTCAGATATTGGCGCTGCACATACCGCAGAACACATACAGACGCTCCGTGAGAGTGCATACATGGACTACTGCATGCAGTGCATCGCATCCCGTCTCCTTGCTGGGATACTCGCACCGTCACGTGAAGTGAATCGACCCTTGCTTCTTCCTTCAGGACAAGAAGTAAGAGAGAAGACTTTCAAACCCCTGTCGTGTCCAATTTAGAGACATGGCAACCAAAAGGTGCCGAGCCCAGGCACCGCAGGTCTCAAAACGCGGTCGGCAAGCCCCATTGAAATTTAGTTTATTTCCTGTGCTTCCTTTCTTAAAAATTTGTGCTGTGATTTCTGTGTGAACGAACAGACTCTGATTGTCATTTCGAGCCGTGCCAATCCTTTGAGATTGGGGCTGGCCAACAACACACCACAAAACACCCCGGCCGCTTGGTTTCTGGTTTTTTGATGTTGGTGCTGCCCGCCAGCGCGGAAGTATATTACTTCTTTGTAATGAGGATTGTCCGTCGACAGGGCCTATATGGCCAAGCTAGGCGTAGCGTATGCGATCCCGTTTGAAGTTCTCGCTTCCGTCTCCTCGCGCACACTGTTCTCCGTACTTTTTTCTTGTGAGTATTTCTTGTCACACAAAGCGTGGACATACGGCGTGTCGTGGGCGTCGCGTGAACGGTGATTGCGGTGCGATGTCCACAAATTGGCTCCTGAGATGATTGCGGAGTATTAAAAGATAAGACAATAAAGACAAGTAAAAAGAGACAAGATCTATTTTCTCGTGATGGCAAGGGTTCGGCCACTTATTGAAACATGACAGGCCGCCGTCGAGCCAGGGCAGGCCTTATTATCCCGAACAGAAATAGATTTAAGGCTCTCGCAGTGCTGAAACTCGCAACTCTGTATGTACGACGCCCTCAGGCTGACCTCGTGTTATTTTCCTCTACTTGTTAGGACTCTATATTAACGTCGAATGCTTCTTCCCTGTTGGAATCGTGTATCCAGACATGCCGCGGTTTCACGCCGCGTTTGCAAGGCTGGCTTGCTTTCTGGAGTATCCTGGTCAGCCCAATAAGACGCTGTCTTGGGCGCATTACCGCTGGCGATTGTGGTACGGTATTCACAAGGAGATGCTCTTTTTAAATGCGATTGAGAATTGAGTTATGTAAGGATTTAGATATATTGAAGCTGATGCGATGTCGGCTCTACACCGTAGCTGTTGTGTCGCGCATTCCGTTTTGTCGAAGCACCAGAACGAGGCTCTCCACAGAAAATATGGGGAAGGAGCGGTTACAGTTGCGAAAACGTGACTTTGTAAGTTTTTGGTGGATAGCACCAGCAAAATAGCTCTGCCACCCTTAAGCCGAGGCATCTGACTACGCCGGAATTTCAGCAGCCAGCAAGAAAAGGAATGCCAAAAAGGCGCCAGAGCTTGGAACAATGTTTAACTAAAGAAATACCGGTTATGCTGGTCTACTTGTGATTGACCTCTTCCTCGAACCTCACAACGATCTGAATCGCGCCTTCCGCAACTCGACGCATGGGATAAACTCTCGGCAAGAACGACCGATCTTGAGAATCCACTAGACGGCAAGAGTGAGCGACCCGGCCCACAGCGAAAACGGCAGGAACTTCCCCACGAAAAGCGTCATCGACAGCCCCTCCAACATCACAACAGACAAATAACCATACCCAACAACCACCTTCCCCGACAGTAAATTCTACAACTCCTCGGACAGCGGCCACCATCCTCAACATGGCCGCTCCTATGCTCGAGTTCCGCACGCCCGGGTACAACCCGTACGCGGTGCAGTACTCGCCGTACTACGACTCGCGCGTGGCCGTGGCGTCGTCGGCCAACTTTGGCATCATTGGCAATGGCAAGCTGTTTGTGCTGGAGCTGACAGCCCAGGGCGCGCAGATTGGCAAAGTATGGGACACCAACGATGCGCAGTTTGATGTGGCCTGGTCGGAGATCAACGAGAACCAGCTGCTGGTGGCGTGTGGCGACGGCTCGCTCAAGCTGTTTGATCTTGGGGTGGACAACTTTCCCGTCATGAACTTCCACGAGCACAAGCGCGAGGCCCTGTCGGTATCGTGGAGCCCCGTCACCAAAGATTCTTTTATGACAAGTTCTTGGGACGGCACCGTTAAAGTGTGGTCGCCGACACGCCAACAGGCGATGCGCACACTTCCCATCGGCACATGCACGTACTCGGCAGCCTACTGCCCATCGAACCCGGCCATTGTTTCGGCCGCATCGAGCGACTCCCACCTGCGCATCTTTGACCTGCGGACGCCCGTGTCGGCCAAGTACCACCTCGTGGCCTCGATCCCCGTCCACGCACCGCCGACACATTCGGGCCATCTGCCACACCTTGCCAATGGTGGTGTCCCGCCGCCGGGCGCCATGGGCGGTTCGCCGGCTGAGATTCTGACACACGACTGGAACAAGTACAACGACACGGTGATTGCAACGGGCGGTGTGGATAAAGTGATCCGGACATTCGATATCCGTAACCCGGCAGGCGGCGCGCTGTCGTACATGATGGGCCATGAGTTTGCAGTGCGGCGGCTGGCGTGGAGCCCGCACGCGCACGATATTCTGTTGAGCGCGAGTTACGACATGACAGTGCGGGTGTGGACAGACGGTTCGGCCCCGCCACCAACGCCGCCACCGTCGCAGCAGCAGATGCCAGTGCGGATGGGCACGGAGCTGGGCGTGATGAACCGGCACACGGAGTTTTCGACGGGTGTGGACTGGTCGCTGTTTGGCGAGGGCGGTTGGGTGGCGTCGACAGGCTGGGACGAGCGGGTGCTGCTCTGGGATGCCAACGCTTTGATACACCGGAGGTTGTAGATGTGCACAAAGGAAGGCATGGGACTTGGTTCTTTGAATGGGGCGTATTGGCGTTTTCTGGGAAGATAAAATGTGCTTCGTTTCGGTTTTATTTGCATTTTTATATACATACAGGCCATATATTTTGGAATCAACAAATTTTCATGCAAACATTATACGCTACAGACTAACAAGCTGCAGCATGCCAATAACCGCGAAATACACAAACTAACGTGTCATGCCACCTAGCTGTCCAGCATGTCCACATCGGCGACTGTGAAGCGTGCTGTCCCATCTCGCCGAGACGAATCTTCGGGGCCATCATCGCGTGCCCGCTGCATATCCTGCTCCAGCTGTGCATCCGGACCCGAGTCGTCCTGGGCGGCGCCGGATGCGGCCGCAGCCTGGGCCAGTGCGGCTGCAGCTGCTACGCCAGTCGAGGGTGCCGCCGACCGGAAGGTCAGTCCGGTACTGCCGCCGTGCGTGTTGTTGTCGTTGTCGACATCGCTGTCGCCGTTGAGAATGCTAAACGAGAGAGTTTGCTGCCGCTTCTTACCCGGGCCACTGCTGCTCTCGCCGTTAGCCATGAGGGCTGAGATGGCCGTGGGCGGTGCACCGCCAGTCGACGAGCGGGCCTTGCCGCGACCACCTCCAGAGGATTCGCCGCCGCCGTTGGCTTTGCCCCGTCCTTTTGTAGGAGCAGTCGTCTCGCCGCCTACGGTACCGCCACTGCGCAGCTTGGCCTGTGCAGCCGCCGCGTCCTTCTTGATCTTGCCAAAGGGAACAGTGACGGGGACGGTGTCTTCCAGAAACTCGAGACGGTCGACGCGGTTGACGGCGTTGGCGAGGTCGCGGTACTGGACGTTGCGGCGGGGTTTACGGTCGAGTTTGACCATGTTCTCGGCTTCGGAGGAGAGGTACTGGATGAAGAGTTCCTACGTACGTTAGGGGGTGTTTTTTATTGTATATAGAGGGCACACAGGGACGTACTGTCGCCAGAGTTATGACAAAGGCGGCATTGCTGGAGCAGATGGCAACGTCTGGGTCGAGGGCGATGATCTTGCGGACTCGAGATACTGGGATTGTTAGTAGATATCGACTGGGATATTGAGTTGCGAGTGTACGCACGGGGCAGCTGGGTCTGGCCCGTAGGCTCTTTCCGTGGCGGAATGGCCGTTGTGTTGTAAGGCATTGTGAAGATAAAGATGAAGTCGAGGAGAAAGAGGAGGAAGATCGGCGGTCAAAAACAAGAGGGCGGGATAGGTGGTGAAATAAATGTGCTTTACGCGTAGTGGTACGTGTTTGCTGGTCGCAGTTGTCCGTAGAGTATCGTGAAGTAATCGAGGGCTATGTCTTGTGCTGTAAAGCGACTCGACGTGACGATGGGTGGTAGATCGAAGGATGTCGATTCAATTATGAGAATTGATTTTTGATAGGTTGAAGGCGTGTAGTGTGAGACGCGGTTGGGGGTCTGTAGTGTTGGTTTGGGGCGTGACGCTGGCGCGGCGGACCTGCCAAAACGGCGGGGAGAAGGCACGGTCACTAAAACGTCATTCTGCAGGCACTTAAGCGCTGTAAATGGCATTTGCGTGGAATTTAACATGTTCCATTTGGAGAACAGAAGAGGCATTCTTTTATTTCTAGATAAAATAGGAGAAGAACATAGGAAAATAGAGAGCACTCCCAGGCACGTGTGCCTTGAATCTTAACTGGTATAAATAAGACAAAGGGAAATCGTATAATA
This sequence comes from Ophiostoma sp. CBS 140.51, assembly GCA_029298735.1. Lineage (NCBI taxonomy): Eukaryota > Fungi > Ascomycota > Sordariomycetes > Ophiostomatales > Ophiostomataceae > Ophiostoma > Ophiostoma sp. CBS 140.51. The sequence goes on from JANSLP010000043.1 coordinate 106,135, forward strand.
CAAGCTCGGTAGACAAAGGAAATGGAAAGAGATGGACAAGAAAAGAGAGAAGAAAAGACGACGCAAACCCAGCAAAAGAACAACCGAAACGTAAGGAACGCATACAACAGAGGTGCAAAAGTCTGGCAGGCCGCAAGTTTTGTTCGCATGCTCCTCTGCCGGCCTACGCCTTCACGGACAGGATAATGGTCAACAGCACCAGGACAAACACCAAGCCCATCAAACCCATCAACTTGACGTTCTTCCACCACATTTGCCGCTTCAGACCGCGACTGCGCACACGGAACTCGCGTGCACTGCCGCCCAAACGGTCAGTCTGGTCCACCAGCAGGTCGATCCGCTCGCCGCGTTCCAGCAGGGACTCAATGTTGCGGCCCATGATGCCACGGACGTCGTCCATGTCGCGGCGGACGGACGACAAGGCATCCTCTTCGGATGAGGTGCCAAACTGGACGAGCAGCGCTTTGAGGGTGCCGTTGAAGGAGGCACATCCATAATTGGGCAGGTCGGCAAAGTCGGTGTGGGCGGGAGCGAAGTCGGTAAAAAACTGGGAGCGGACGGCAACGAGAAAAGCAAAGGGGATGCGGCGGCCGAGGCTGCCGTCTGCAACAACCAAAAACGTCAGACCGCCCGCGCTGCTGGCTGTGCTGTTGGCATCTTCCGGGTTGGGTGCTTCGGCGATGTAGTGGATGTGGTTGGAGCCGTGGGTAAAGGTCAACTTCTGGGGTGTCTTGTGGTCGATCTTGGGGAGGACGAGGGAGGCGAGGGCGGAGGTCTGGCTGGAGGCAGAGGCGATGCACTCGGCGAGGATGGTAGTGTTGTGTGCGACGCATGCACTGACGGTGTTAGAGAGTGAAGATGGAAGGGGGAGAGCCACAAGATGGACATACTAGAGCAGCGGCGTCGTCGGCGCGGAGGACGTCATATTGACGGTTTGTGTGATGGAGTTTGTATTTTGCAGTCGGTCACCGGTTTATCGGGGGCTGTCGCGATATCGTCTGCTGGAGAGTGTGTCGTTGATCACAGTCGTGGGTATATTTGGTATAAAGAGGCGATGGGTGTTGAGTGAGGCAAAAGTGTCGAAGGTTGTCGATGTTCGGGTTGGTTAGAGTGGATAGATTAATGGGCTGGAGCACAGCACAACAAGCGCACACAAAGAACAAGCAGGAACGAATGGTCGATGACGAACTACCACCACGACCTCTGACTTTCCCCCAACGAAAGAACTCCACAGGAGCGCTAAAGCGGGTTTGCTGGCGTGGCGCAGGCCGCTGGAGGGGGTGTGGTTACAGGCTGTGAAACGCGTCCTCCAGCATGTGCCATTAAATTACAGTGGCTACAGCATAAACACAGTACAGCAATTACAGAGGAAGGTTGGTGCCTCATAAAATATCATTAAATTATGTTCATGCTTTGCCTGTGATGTCCAAGCAGTAGATGTATATACAATAGGCAGCCATTCAACAATTTCTGCTTCCTTTCCTATCCCAGATCACAGCTTACTTCCAGTTCCAATACCGACTGGTCGTGTTCGCTGCTGTGTTGGCCAGGCAGCATTCTCGCGATAGATGTAGCCGTGGGCGACAGGACTGCTCGCGTGTGGCAGCGGTGGTGCTGGCGGTGCAAGAGGTAGTGCAAAGGCCGGGTGTGATTGATAAGGAGAGAAGGGTGCGAGGTGAGGGTTGTGGACGTGAAGAGGAGTCGTCGGCTGAGGAGGAGGGGGAGGAATAGCCGCCGGTACTGCTGGCTGGCCATACGACCGTCGCCGTTGGAAGTTCGAGGTGAAGAAAACGGGATGGAGGACGGATGGGTTATGCATGGCTGGCGGTGGTGGTGGCACGCGACGGTGTTGTTGCTGCTGTAGTTGTTGCTGCTGAGAATAGAGACAAGGTTGAGGGCCGCCGTTCATGATATGCGGAGCCAGAATGGCACGTGGGATGGCGTAGTCAGCCGCGACGTCGGAGAAGGAAGGAGCCGAAGGTGTCACCGGAGCAAAAGATGTGGAAGGTGCAGTCGGAGAACCGAGAAAGGCAGGAGCCGGAGAGGAGGTTGTGGCGGCGGAGGCAGTGACAGAGGATGGCCGCATGTTGACGGCGAAAAGATGAGGAGCTCAGATCATGGGGAAAGAGAGTCGATCGGCCGTTGGTAATTTCATTTAGATGTCGACCAGCAAACGTTGTTGGGTTGAGGTTCAGTTTGATGTAGGTTGAAGATTGCAGGCTGCGATTTCGCAACTGTTTCCCCATATCGGGGTAATTACAGCGACTCAAAGCGGTTCTACGGCAGCCGCTGTCGTCATTTTTCACGTGGAAGGAAGCCGCCAGAGCGGGGGCGAATTGCGAGTTCCGTCGCCTCGGTCCGGTTGAGTTCCAGGAAGAAAGAAACTTAGCTCGGTGCTGTAGCCAGTAAAAGACACTATAAAAATGTTTACGGATCAATTACTGAGTACAAGTAAATAAGATGCATTGAGTTCGTTCATATATTCGGTCTATACACATCCATAACCTTTTTGTGCGCCATGCCTTCTAGCAAGCTAATATCAATGTCAAGTAAATGCAGTCCCACGCCATGCAGATATCGCCCAGCCAAGTAATAATCAGGATAATCAGTTCATCACGTCCTCTGCCCTCAAGCCTTTCTCTTTGACTTCTTCTTGTCGCCGCCCTGTTTGCCGGCTTTTTCCTTCTCAGCCTCCCGCTCTTTGCCCTGTTTGATGGCATTCACCAATGCCTCAATCTCGCTGACCTGGTGTGCCTCTTTGCGCACGCGCTCTTCTTCCTCCTTGGCCTCCTTGTTGGCCTCCTTTTCCAACGTGCGACGCTCCGCCGCTCTCTTTTCTGTCTCCTCGACCAACGCGTCACTGTCCTGCCACAATGCCTTGGCTACTGTCTCGTCTTCCACATCCCGCCGCGCCGTGTCCATGATCCGGCACTCCTTAATAATCTTGTGCGCCAGGGGGTCCTTGGACGCTTCCGCTGTCAAGGGGTCGCCGGCCGTGCCAAAGTCGCGCATGCGGCGGAGCTCGCCGTCCATCGCTGCGTACAGAATGGACTGGGCGCCGTCGTCGGCGCTCTTGATGAAAAGCCACCACAGTGGGTACAGCAGGACGTAGCCCAACACAAGCCACAGAAGGGAGCCGCCCGACAGCCAGTGACGGAAACCGGGCGTGCGCGACAGACCAGGGTCCACCAGCAACACACGAACGTTTCCGGGCAGGTTGTCAGGCCGCTTGTGGGCATCGAGATGTTTCTGGAACGAGCGTGCAAAGACCATGAGGGCCAGTTTGCTGCGGGCGTAGGCACGGGCAGGTGACCAGTCGGGGATGTCGACACCGTCGGGGTTGGTAGAGGATGTGGATGTGGTCGTAGCCTTCTTGTTCTTCTTCGTGCTCTTTATCGGTTCTGGCGCTGGCGGCCCTGCAATCAATGGCGGCGAGCCAATGTAGGATGAGCATGTCGTAATGATAATGCGCACGTCGCGATCAAACGGTTGCGAGCGTAGTGCCGGGCTCAGGATGGCCAGCAGGTGGAAATTGGCCAAGTAGTTGACCATCCATGCACGCTCAATACCGTCCTTTGTCGTCACGCCGCGTGCCGGCGTCAATGCCTTGTCCGTCCGCTCGTCCTTTTGCGCCACGCCAGCCACGGCCGCGCATAGAATAATCATGTCCAGCCGCCGGACAGGAAGATTGTCGATCCATTGCGTCGCAAATGTGCGGATGCTGTGTAGGGATGTGAGGTCGACCTGCTCGGCATAGATGAGCTGATGGCCTGCGAGCTCACGCAGCTCTTCAACATAGTCCACCACAAACGGATCAGAGGGCGGCTGCTGTGTCAACAGGACAATGTGTGCGCCACGTTTGGCCAGGTCGAGTGCCACTGCCGCACCAACACCCGATGTGCCGCCCGTAATCATCACCACGCGGCCGTGCATGCTGCGATCCGACCGGTTGGACGCGCCGCTGCAGTAAAACTTGGTGCCAACGACTACGCCGAGCGTGCCGAAGAATTTGACCAGGGTCGAGGGCTGCGGGAACCATTCTGGCAGCCCGTAGAGGTACGCGCTCGTCACAAAGTCGAGAGGCATGACGGCGGTGGGTAGGGAGGGGTGTTGAGGAGAGAGGGTTGTTGTAGAAAAGTCGATGTTGAAGGGTGGTTGAAAAGGAGGTCGAAAAGTAAGGCCGAAGAAGATGTCGTGGCAGTCGCGGCCGCTAAACGTGCTAAAAAAAGACACTTTAGCGGAATGGAATCCAGGGAAGGCGCGGCCGAATTGGCTCCTCCAGGAGAAAAGTCGCCGATAAGATAAGGAGCTTTTCCCCCTGAAACATGACGACACCTAGCAGAAGCCAGTAACACAAGCCATCGCTCTTTCCATCTGAATTTCTGCTTAACAAAAAATTATGTGGGGCCCAAGGCTGTAGTGGCAAACTTGTGACTGCCTTATTTGAACTTCGACTACATCCCAACTTCTCTCCTTCCCTTCCATATTTTGTCCCTAAATACAACTTCACCAACACATCGCTAAAATGGCACACAAACGTCACACAACACGCGACGACGACGCCCTCAACGAAGACGGCGCCTCGGACACGCCTCTCCACCGTCTGCCCGGTTTCGGCACCGGTCTCCATCGCCAGCGTGTCCCATTCGTTCGCGCTGGTGAAGCGCCTCCGGCAAAAGGAAGTCCACTAGCTGGGAGTCTTCCAGGAGGAGATGTCTCGGATCTCTATCTCAGCATCGTCATGGGAGAGACAAAAAAGACCAAGAATACTGTTCAGAAGACAATCGAAACGGTTGAGGTGGCAGCGACAACATCGACCAGCGCTTTAGCTGCCCCCGCCTGCGATATATGCAGTCTTCCCCTGACGACAGCTTCTTCAGCCGCTGCTCATCATCATGAGACATGTCTTGTCCATCAGGTAGCTCTCGACCACTCCAAGCCACCCTCAGCCCTTGACCGTGGCCGTTTTGGACTCGCCATTATGAGCGCCCAGGGCTGGGACCCAGACAGCGGCCGCGGACTCGGTGCCGACCAGCAGGGCATGGCCTATCCGATTGAGGTCAAACTGCGGCCAGATAGACAGGCATTCGGAAATGGCCCTGCTCCTTCATCCTCTTCATCGTCAAAACGTCCCTCCGGCACTGTCGCTTCAGCGCCCGCTCCTTCTCGAAACCGCAAGTACACGCGCAAGCAGCTGCGCGCCATGGAAGAAAACCGCCGCCGCCGGCACGATCGCCTGCGCGAACAGATTATGGGCAACAAAGACCTCGACAAGTATCTCCGTCCACAGGGAGATGAGTGAAGGAAAGTTGATATGGAATGGCAATGTCGTCGTTGTAAGTTGAATGCTAACTCACTTGAAATATATATATTTATCCCAAGATGTCTATTGTCTTTTTCTAACATGTGACAGCTATGTACTTGCACCCTTTCTAACTTTAGTATTTACTCCCCCCTCTTGTCGATGCCGTCGACGACGGGCGCCTTGGGCACCTCCACACTCAGCACGCGGTACTCGAGGCCCACATAGCCGTCGCTCACAATAAAGACGTCCACCTTACCGCTCTGGGCGACTGACTCGGGCAGTTGCACCACAGCCCTAGCTGTCGGTTGCGAGCTGCCAGAGGCGCCACTGCCAGAGGCGCCACTGCCAGAAGCTTGAGCACCACCACGGCCGCCACCACGGCCGCCACCACGGCCACCACGGTCGTTGCGACCACCACGACCTCCGCGACCACCACCACCGCCGCGGTTCGGGCCAGAGCTCCAGCCAACACGCTTGATGGCGTAGACCTCGTCGCGTGCCAGGTCACCCACCACAGCAAAGAACCCTTCCGTCTGCGACTTCGGGAACTTGGGCGCGTACATGCGGCCCTCGCGGTCCACGAGCGCATTGAGCCGCTTCAGGTTGATCGTCACGGACGACGACGTCACGGGGCTGACCGACACCTGCACGTTGGGCAGCAGCGACACAGCACGGTTGAATTGGTTGACACGGCTCGCGGGCACCTGCAGCGACTTGCTGAGCTGCTTCTTCTGCGCCTCGGTCATGGCGCTGACCGTTTGGAGAAGGGTCATAGACGCGCCCTTGGACTTGCCGTACACCTCGGCTGCTTCGCCGTCGACGCCGGGTAGGATGGTCACGGGCGGGTCCGTGGGCCAGGCTGCCGACTTGATGCACTGCAGCAGCGTAATCATCTCGAGACAGCTCGACAGGTGGTTCAGCTCGGCTAGCACGTCAATCGACGCCTGCATGATACGGATCGCTTGGTCAAGCACGCTCGTCTGGTCACCCACGTAATCCGTAATCGGCAGCGTGATGCGCGACATGTGCGCTTGCAGCAGCAAGAACGACTTGACATGCGGGTCCCACATGGGCAGACCAAACGACGTACCCGGGAAGGTCAGGTTGGCCGACAGCTCGGCATTCACCAGATCCTCATTGTGCCGCACGGGCAGCTCGTCGTACTCGGTCGCGTGACACATCCACGACAGCACATCGAGGAACGAAGCGCGTGCTTTCGCGTGCCGCACCAGGTGCCGGATCGTCTTGTGCGATAGATAGTAGTAGCTCATAATCTTGCCGAGCGGCGTCGGGTCCACGTCCCCGTTGGGGTACACCTCGACGCACTTGGACGTGGCCAGGTCGTTCAGGGCCTTGTCCACCATGTCCACCATGAACTCGTTGGCCAGATGCTGTGCCGTCATGCTGCCATTCTCTTGCTGCTCCTCGGGTAAGATGTCCAGCCCGTAGTACGAAGGGTTCTTGTGCAGGCGGCGGAAGAAGAAGGTCCACGTCAGGTAGTCGAGCGCGTCCTGCTTGCTGACAATTGTCTCGGCCGACACCTCGGCACACAAATGGTTGTCCAGCACCGTGTGCAGTGACGACTCCACGGGGAAGCCTGTGTGCAAAAAGTGCTTGTAGAAGTCCTTCTTGGCGTCCTGGGTAAAGATGCGCGCCACACCGGAATTGTCGAATTGGGGACGGCCCGCACGACCCAGCATCTGCAGCACGTCCGTCAGGTCCATGTCCTTGTAGCCCTCAATCTTGGCGTCAAAGAACTGCGTGCCCTTGACGATAACCAGGTGCGCGGGAAGATTGACACCCCACGCCAGTGTACTGGTCGCCACGAGAATCTGGATCTTGTTGTGCAAAAACAGCTCCTCGGACAGCTGACGGTCCGACTCGACGAGACCGGCGTGATGCAGGCCGATACCGAAGCTGATGGCCTCGCGCAGCGCATCATCCTTAACCCGAGCCAGGTTCGCCTGCAGGTCGTCCTCCTCCATGTGCAGGAAACGGCGCGGGTTGTCTTCCATACCGCAAAAGTTGACTAGATCTTTTGCTGTAAGACGGGTCTGCCGACGGGACGGCACAAACACAATGACGGGCTTGTCCGGGCTGTGGTTCTTGATGGCCAGAAACGAGGGCCGGTTCATGGCCTGCATCAGCGGACAGAAGCCGCGCATGTCCGGGAAACCGTCAATGTAGAGCTCGAGCGGGACGGGCCGCACCGAATGGCGGAAATTGAAGAGCGCGCCCTGGCTCTGCTTGACACCCAGCCAGTTGGCCAAGTCTGTTGCGTTGGCACAGGCCGTCGACATACCCAGCAGGCGCACGGGCACCTTGGTAGAGGCCGCAATATAGTTCATACGCGACACAATGATTTCGAGAATAGGACCACGGTCGCCCGCCAGCAGATGAATCTCGTCGATAATAACAAGACTCACTTTTCGCACGTAGTTACGCGTCTGCCAACTACGCGAGATACCGTCCCACTTCTCGGGCGTTGTGATGATGATGTCGGCGTCCTGGATCGTGCGGGTATCGGGCGTGTTGTCACCAGTCAACTCGACCATCTTGAGACCGGCGGGGCCAGCCAGACGTCCACCCCAGTCCTTGATACGTTCGCGAACAAGCGCCTTCATAGGTGCAATGTACACGACCTTAGAGCCGGGACGTTCGCGGAAGGCCCACCACATGGCCAGCTCGGCTGCCACAGTCTTGCCACTGCCCGTCGGGGAACCGAGCAGCACGTTGGCGGGTGTGTGGTACAGCGTGTGGAAGATCTGCGTCTGCATGGGGTTGAAGTACTGGAAGCGCTGTGCGTAGATGTCTTCCAAAACCGGGTTCTTAAGTGCCTTGATAGACAGCGGCTGGAGGTTCAAAAGGTCTGTGTAGACGCTCTCAGTGTCCGGGCGGATCAGGTGCTGGAACGAGACAGGCGTCACAGTCTCAGCGCCCAGCCAGCGGTCGGACACGGCACGCACGTAGATCTGGTCGGGCAGCGGATCAGACAGCGGAATGGTAAAGTTCATCTCGTGGTCGTCATGCAGCTTGCGACGGCTCAGCACAAAGTACTCGTGGTGGTAAATCTCGGACGTCTCCGAGTTCTCGACCCAGATGTAGTACGACTCGGACGTGCCGTGGGTCTGGTCGTTCCAGCGGAAATCGGGGTAGAGGTACAGCTTGATGCGCAGGACGTCGCGGTTGAGGGGGGCAATCTCGGCCTCGACAGTCAGTGTCGGAAAGTTGTTCAAAATGCGGGCAATCTTGTTGCCAGCGCCGTGATTGCGCACCAGGCTGCCAATCTCGCCAGGCTCCATGTCGCGCAGGGACTCAATGGACGCTACAGTGCCCTTCTCGTCCAGCTGCGCCATCACAGGACGAGGAAGGTCGAACTGAGCTAGCGGGTGCTCAAAGGGCCATACACGGCGCTCAATCGACTTGGACAACGACAGAAGCACAAGGCACTGGTGGCCCCAGCGACGGTTGAGCGCGATCATGAAGAGGGCACGGCAGATACGGGCAGCCTGCTGGGCCACGTAATTCAAATCGTTTCCGAGGGCAAAGTCGTCGGGCTGCACCTTGGAAATGTACGACTGCAGGAGAATGTTAGTCTTGGCCTGCGGAGAGTCGATAGTGGCGCCGACGTCGCACACGGTGCCCGTATCTTTAAGCTTAGACAGCTCCTTGTTCTCGCTGTCGCGCGACGAGATGTTGTCGAACTCGCTGCTCTTGGCAATCATCTGCAGAACGTCGGCCTCGGTGGCATGCTGGCGCATCATGCTATTGAAGATTTGGATACTCGAGTGCAGGATATAAAACTGGCTGGCAATGCGGCCGACATCCTTGCTGCGAAGCTCGTCGGTCGTCTCATTGTAGATAATCATCTGGCTCTGCTGCAGCGTGCGTGCGGCCTGGACGGCGAGCTGGCGACGACGCTGCACGAGCATGGGATCCTGTGCAAACTCGGCCCAGTCAATGCCGTAAGCCATGGGGTTGCGGCGCATACGAACAAAGAGGTACGAGTAGCCGATCCACTGCACAGCCTCGGGAATCGAGGTGACGGTACCCAGAGCAATCTCGGCGTTCAGGTTGTCGACGAGTTTGGCCGAGAAGCGCGATTCGATGGGCAGCTGCTCGGTTACGGCCGTCAGGTAGTGCGTCAGCTTGTTGTGGCTGGTGCAGATCATGCCGATACCCGTGTCCTCAAACTGCGGACGACCGGCACGACCAAAGATCTGGAGCACGTCGAGAATGCCGAGATCGATAAACTTGCCGTCCTGGGCACTGTACACCTGCGTGCCCTTGATGATGACGGCTGCCGCCGGCAAGTTGACACCCCACGCCAGAGTGGCCGTACAGCACAACACTTTGAGCACGCCCTCGCCAAACAGACGCTCCATCAGGTTGCGGTCTGAGCGGGACATGCCGGCGTGGTGGATGCCCAGGCCCTTGGGCAGAAGGTCGCGGAGCTCGCGCGCCTTGGAGGTCTTCATGGAGGCCACGGCAGCTTCATAATGCGGATGGTTGCTGGGGTCGAATAGGTCGAGACACATCTCGTCGGTGGCCTTTTCGTGCAGCATCTTGGCTGTCGCCAAAGTATCGCGCCGCGAGTGCACAAAGACCATGATCTGGTGGCCCTGCTCGAGCATATCCCGCGCCTTTTCAAACGCGACAATGTCGAGGTTCTCCTTACCTTCCTTGCTGCCGGCCTTGCCCTTCACTCCAATAAAGTGCTGCTGCAGCGGAACAGGACGGAAGGAGGCGTCAAAGTAGAAGAGACCGGCGTAGCGGTTGACCTTTAAGAAGTCGGCAACGTCAATGTAGTTGGGCAGCGTGGCAGAGAGACCGACAATGCGGATCAGCGACTGCGTGCTCTCGACCTGGCGCTCCGTCCGGGCAACCAGCGACTCGAGAACAGCACCACGCTCGTCGTGCAACATGTGCACCTCATCTATGATCAACAGGCGCACCTTTTGCACGAGCTCCGTGTCGCCGACGCCACGGCGCGTAACAACGTCCCACTTCTCGGGCGTCGTCACAATGATTTGCGTGCGCACAATCTCAGACTTGGTCAGGTGCATATCACCCGTGTACTCGCGCACCTGGATGCCGAGCCACGCCAGCCTCTTGCCGAGCTTCTCGGTGATTTCAGCCGCCAGCGCCTTCATGGGGGCAACGTAGACGATCTTGAAATCCTCACCGTCGACGGCAAAGTCGTTGACAGTGGCGTCGTCCACAGGGTTGGGCAGAGCATACTGTCCAATCGTGTGCAGGATGGTCAACATGGCTGCGTCTGTTTTACCGGCACCTGTGGGCGCACAGATTAGCATGTTCTCGCTCGTCTTGTAGGCTACCGGGTACACAAGACTCTGCATGCGGTTCAGAGCCGTGTAGCCCTTGAACGTGCCGCGACACAGACCGTCAAGATCGGCAATCTTGACAAGACTCTGACCAGGACCCAGCTTGCCCTTGCTGCCGGCGGGAATGTAGTATTCGGTGTACTTTTCCTTCTCACGCACCGTGCTGCCCGTGGGCAGAGCGTAGCGCTTGCCCGTCACACTCAAGCTGTTTCCTGCGTGGTAGGCCTTGTAGACGTGGGGGTACTCGGCCTCTTTGGCCGATGCTGCGTTTAGGACAGCCGTCTTGTGCTCAAAGTCCTTTTGGCGCAGCTGCTCCTCACGCTGTGCCTTTGTCAAAAGCCGCGAGCCACCGACCGAGGGGCCGTCGAGGCTTGCTGCTGGTGCCTCGTCCTCGGCCATGGCTGCAGAAACGATCTCGTCGCGGTGAGACAATAGCTCAATCACAAAGTCCAAGTCGTCGAAGCCCACCAGGTCAGTCAGCTGCGACTGCAGCTCCTCTTCCGGCCGGGACGACTGCAGAACATCCATAATTTGGACCTGCAGAACGTCTGGTGGTATCGGTGCAGCCGCTTGGCTGCTTCGTGAGGCCATGGCCAGACATTTTGTGGAAAGCCAAGCGGGCGTATAAGAAGAAGAAGAACCGGCTGCTCCACCGCTACCGCCGCGGCCGTAGTTGCCGACGTCGCTCGGTGCAAGGCCGAGCTCCTCGAGCTCATCGTCCGAAATAAAGTCCCAGATATCCTGAGCGCCACCACCGCTGGCCGAGCTGTAGTAGCCGTCGCTGTCGTCGGAGTCGTCATATTCGTCGAGGTCGCTTACGTCTGATGTCGGTGGGAGCTTGAGGGCTGCCACGGCGTCTGTCATGGCCGCCAGCTTCTGCCGCCATTGCTCCTCATCGGAGCTTGGCGATATTGAGGCCATCTTGAGGTTGTGTGAGATCGTGAGGCGGGGTTGAGAGAAAGAGTTGTGAGATTGAGATTTGAAGAGTGAAAGTGAGGTTATTCGTTTGGAGGGATAAATCGTATGTGTGTGTGTACGCTCTTAAGATGCTCGATGCTTGCTGCTTGAAATAGAATGAATGAATGAGAAACAAATTGAACGAAAGAACGTGATGGCAATTTGAACTGCCCAAATATGCGTGAACGAAGCTCCCCTCGATTATGATGCACTTTTCATCATCAGCTTCATTGTGTGTTAGCCACCGCCAGAAACACTGCCAAAATAGCGGGGGAGTCATCCGGGCTGACAAAGCTTGGCATTGCAGACAGACAAGGCAGGCGCAGTGGGCGAGCTGTGAGTTAGCGTCTGCATGTAAAACGGTCGGTCGCGCCACTATGAAGCTGCCGCCTGTAGGCATTTTGGGAAGGAGGGAAGCTCGACGTCGTTTACAACGTCGAGGCGTTTTCTGTTTTCGGTGTTTCTTTACTACTTCTTTTTGTCTTGAAAATCGAAATGGTTGAAACTCTTCTCCTCCGTATCGTCATACTTCTTGAAGCAACACAGACCTTTACTCTAGCCCCTGGCTACGGTATAATCTCCGGCTTCCGTGACCAGGGTTTGGTGCAACTGCTGCTCTTTCCCTATCTGTCCGCGCCTGTGCCTGTAATAAGGGGATAAGCTCGCTGGCTGTTGGGATGTTCTTTCCAGAATTCTTCGCACCTGCCCAACCAGCCAATCGCGACACTCTGGGCGTCTGTTTTAGCAGGTGGGGCCAGCCGCGTGGAAGCCACCCTTCAATTCCAAAGCGACGCTGGACACGCCCATCCCTCTTTACGCGGTATTGCTCCTGAGGCTCCGTATTACGCGATAGTCCTGTAGCAGTGGCCCAAAAACCCCTCGAACCACACGTCGCGGATACGAGCAATTTAGCGATACGCGGTCCACCCCAGGGGGCTTTTTGGAGAAAGGGGGGGAGGCTTAGAAAGGAGACGTGTTTTTTGGGCGTGGCAGCCGTAATATCTTGTCTCGTCCACATGCTTGTCGGTCGCTCCCTTCTCTTGTATCGAAAACTTTCCCAACGAGCCAACAACCCCCCCGAACGGTATTTCCCCTTGTGGAGTTCGAGTTCTCGACCAAATTAAACCACCACCGATCTCTCCTTCCCTTTTCAACGGAAACAATCTACGACCCTTATTTTGTGTTCTATTCCCTCCCCACACACCAAAAACAACGTGCGACTTCAGCAACGAAACGACCCTTTCCAGAACCCTTCAACCGTTTCGACAGCTTCAGCCCTAACAACCAACGACACAGCTTCCTCAGTCCCAGCTTCCGTCCGCAACCATGCCGTCCATGTGGTTAACAGACTCTCAGAGTGCGTCCTCTCGCGCCCCTCTTCTTTTCGTTTTCTTCTTCTCCGGGCCTACGAGCTTTGCGACACGCGACCATTCCAGAAGCTCACAGCTCCGCGGAGGAGCCGGTCGCAAAGCTCAAAGCTCGGGCGCTTTCCGGGTGCTGCCGTGACGGTCGCATCGACTAGACAAAGACGATACATGCTAACGTAAACTTTTTTCAACCTCTAGAAGTCGGAGTGGCTTTCTGCACTGGTGGTATGTTAATGGCTCTCTCGCCTCGATGGCTTGGCCTTGTCGGGCAGCCAAGCTCGAGCCCTCGGCCTCTTGCGCATCTCTAACTCGATATCCAGGTGGCTTCTTCCTCATCGGCGGTGTCATGCTCTTCTTCGACCGGGCCATGTGAGTCTCTTCCCTTAGCAGCCTTATCGCAGCTTCCTCGTCATTATTTTGAGTTTTTTTACTGACCTCCCTCGTTCTAGGCTCGCCATGGGCAATGTAAGCAGACGAATCACTTGAAGCGCAGGGCTTCCGACGACATCCTTCTAACAATCTTCCCAACAGATCCTCTTCCTTATCGGCCTCACCATTATCATCGGCCCGGCCAAGACACTCCTCTTCTTCGCGCGCAAGCAAAAGGCCAAGGGCACCGCTGCCTTCTTTGGCGGTCTGCTCCTGATTCTGCTACGGTGGCCACTCATCGGATTCTGTGTCGAACTGTACGGTATCATGGTCTTGTTCGGCGACTTCCTCGGTACGATTGCGGCATTTGCGCGGAACGCGCCGATTGTGGGACCGTACATTGGCGTGGCCGTGGACCGCTTAGGGCTCGGCCGGCGCAACACGGACCTGCCGGTGTGAGACGGCTGTGCACGTGCCAACAAGAATACCAGCAGTTTGTGGGAATGTACGAGTTGACCGCGACTCGGAGCGCAAAGCGAATGACGTACGGACATCGACCTCGACCGTATACAACACGTGCTATTTGCCGAGAAACAACAACACACAACAGAAAGATGGAGGGGCGGGCGGGTTCGGGTGGGCTATAGCAGCTGTCCACAACCCGCTGTGCGGTTTATTGCTTTATCGTTTGGCTCTGATAAGGCGTCTTGTGTAAAGGGCGTCTTTTCCTCTACACTATTTCACTATTTATTATAGAGAACCCCCAAGAAGAGGCAAATGGCAGGATCCAAAGGGGTTTTTACGGCTAAGGAGGACAATACTTTATTCGGCGTTGGGTTGGGACGGAATCAATTTGAGGCCTCGAGGGCTTGGGGGGCTGAAGGCAGCAGGGAAGAAGCGTGGTTTCTGAACCAGTGTACAAAAATACCCCTTCGTCTTGCATTTCTTTTTTGGCGAAATAGGGCAGACCCCAAGTTTAATTCTTTTTATGTTTGGAGTTTTGTAACATACTTCCTTTTTAATACGACTCTTTGAACAAATTTGATATGACTGTAAAAGTTGGTATCAAAAGCATAATAAACAAAGGGGTAAATTGACATGTCATGTTGGTCATCGTGCTGCCCCCGTCACAAAACTAACTCTCGTGGTGTCTGATATCATGGATTCATTCGCTCCGCAGCGCCGCATAGAGCGGCAGCCTACCCTGCAATCTGCCACACAAAATCTATCTTAACTATGGCTCTTTGTCGCTTCGTATTTTATGTACCTGGCGATCTGATTCATCCAAACTAAACGAAGCCTCCTCGGCCAAGTCCAATGCGCATTTCTCCTTCTCTTCTTCTCGTTCTCATTCCCTCACACAATCTTCTCCACATTTAGTAACCAAGACCGCGCAGGTAGTCGGCCAGGGCCTCGACCGTTGCGCGCGCATTGCTGGCCTGTGCGTTCTCGCCGTAGTGGCCGACAATAATTGCCTGCTTTGTCTTGGCAATGGCGACACCGGTCTTGCCCTTGCGGATCATGGCGATGTTGTCGTCGGCGCTGACAATGGTGGCAACGTACTTCTCGCCGGCAATGTGCAGACCCTCGCCGTAGGCCTTGTCGGTGGCGGCCTGGTTGCCGGCCTCGAAGATGGCGGCGGCGGCCTTCATCTCCTCCGGCTTGAGCGCAAAGCTGGAGGAGGAAGCCCAGACGCTGTCGCCGGCGGCGCTGATGATGGCGGCCTCATCGATGTGACCGCTGCCGACCAGGCTAAATATTTCGGATGTTGTGTTAGCATGACCGTCTCCCACCTTTTGTGTTTCTGTTCCTGCTTCTGCTTGCACTCCGTCTCCGTCGCCGATATGCCCCGCGGTCCGATCGCGGTCCGTCCAAATACCCCATGACTCGATATCCAAGATGCCGGAATCAACAGAACCGTTCGTTCGAGGCGTTCGAGTCGTCGCGCGGGGTCGGCAAGCTATGGCGACGCATGCAACATGCAGCAGCGGGGGAAAAGTAGGTATTTACCTCGAGTCGATATATCCTATACCGCCACAATAGTCAGTCAAAAGCCATCAAAACATATACATCGACGAGGGGCGCTCTACCGACCTTGCCAAGACATGGTGTTGATTTGTTGTGTGTTTGGATTGTGTGGTTGCTTTGCTTTTTGCTGGAGTCTATCTCAGTGAAGAGATAAGATGAGGGGGGCGGTTCCGAGAAATCTGCACAGAAAATCAACAATGAGCGTCTGCAATGTCACAGGTGAGTTTGTCGAGGGAAACCCGCAGCGTCGTACGGAGGGTTATTCGGAGGGCGGTCAGGGGAGTTGAAGAGTTTAGGAAGTTTGTAGAGGGGCTTTGTTTGCTTCTGGTGTTGCTTTTGGTGTGATAATGCGAGGATGCGGGAATGTGGGAAACGTACAGTTTAGGATCGTGGGGGAGGGAGAAGAAAAAAGGCAAAACAGACGTGTGACGTTTGGTCGTTTGAGCGGGAGTAGGAGAGGAAGAGAGAGGAAGGGAAGAGTAGAGAAAGGGGAAGAATGGGAAGAAGTGGGATGGGAAAATAAGACGTGCGCAGCGCAAGGATTAAGGCCAATAGCGGTGCTGGTGAACAACTACTGAATAATAGTGGGCAGGCAAGACCCCAGTAAAGAAACGAAACCACAGCAGGAAGGAGCCCAGGAGGCCATCGAGAGCTCCCAAGAGCGCCTGCCGAAAGAGGGGTATGGCCGCCGGTGCAGAGTCGCTGTATTCTACGTCAGGGAAGGCAAGAGGCAAGCTCCAGGCAACCGAGCTGGCAAGGAAAGAACTACTGTGTACACCCCGCTAAAGACAAGCTCCCGGCGCTGGGCAGACTGGCGTCCAAGCTTGAAGCGGCGTGTTTATGCGTGTTTGTCTACTACTGTACTGCTGCTTGATCAAGTTGTGACGGTGACTAAGGCTCTTGTTTTCTTTGTTGTGAAGGTGTGAGGCGTTTTGCAGCTCAGGCTGTTTCACTGATCGCGAATCAAGCTGGGATGAAAAGCGGAAAGAAAGCAGCAAACCAAAGCAGGGTGGCTCTTGCCGGCGCTGAGGAGTTTGAGCTCTGTGCACACACCGCGCGAAAGCCGCTACCCCGCCGAGCCCCGCTTACACATCATTTGCACTGTCAAAAGGGACTTGTACGCGTTAAGAACAGAGTCGAACGACCGGCCAGACCTGATGCAGCCATGTCTCTCTTGCCTGCACAACGTGCAGCATCGCGCCCAGTAACAAGGCGGATAATCTGACGGCTGGAACATTTCGAGATTCTGAAACGTATATAGCCCGACGTCCTATGGTCTCGAACAAGCAATGTAGGCAGCCTCAAATTTATAGTGAGGATCACGTGCCAAAAGAATGAGAGTTGACAATACCAGTTCGAGATGATTGATTTGATATTTTTTTCTGATCTAAACTCGGATATAACAACTGCTATATAAGAACGTTTCATGAAACAGATAGGTTGTTTCCAGCAACCGTTTCAAATAGTTTAGAGGAGGTGCCTGGAGCTGCAGGTGGGAGCTCCTGGAGCTCAACGGTAAAGTGTGGCTTGTCGTATTACATAATCTTGTGGCGCCCATTTTGCGAAAGGAACGTAATAGTGCTTTCGGCAGTCGCCCTCGACCATCAGATCAGGAAAGAGTCGAGAAGCCAGAATCGAGACACATTGTCTCGCCCCAGTCCACTCCGACGACAGGGCGCGCTTTATCGACGTGGCACATATCTCGAATACCCGTTTGCGAGCTTCACTCCGCCATCACGCCTCGCCGACTGTCGCAATTGCTACGCGGACCCCTGCCGTCGCATACGGTGAAGACGCGACTCGACTAAATCAGCTTCAACTTTAGCTGCAGCTTCAAAGCTGTCTTTGCTGTCGCCTACATCTCAACAACCCACAATTAACGACCAAAACACGACTGCATCTTGATCTAAAATCCCTCCTATCTACCACCATCCCCCCGCCTCCACCATGGCACCTTCGGCCATGAACGTCGTAGAGCCCATTCCACGGCGCGAAGCCTGGAAGTTGCTGCCAGAGCCGACCATCTACCCAGTCAAGGATGTGTCCCTCGAGGACTTTGTGGAGCCGCGGTCCGACGGCTACGAAGCCGCAAAGAAGCGTGCGGACGGCGACGCGGCCATTGTGATTGATAATGGCTCGTCAGCTGTCCGCGCCGGCTGGTCGTTTGAGAAGAACCCGCGCTTCATTATCCCTCCGACGATGGCCAAATACCGCGACCGCAAGCTCGGCAAGACGTTCTCGTTTGTGGGCTCTGACTGCTACGCCGACACAGCCGCCCGCGGCCATATACGAAACGCCTTTGAGGCCGGCACGGGTATTGTGGCCAACTGGGACGTGATGGAGCACATTCTCGACTACACCTTTGTCAAGCTGGGACTGAACGGCAGCACTGATGGCGCCGTCGACGTGCCCATCGTCTTGACTGAGGCCGTGGCCAACTTCCCCTACTCACGAAAGAGTGAGTATCTCCTCGTTGTACAAGGACTCTTTGGCCCTATTTAACTAAAACCCTTTCTTCTATAGCCATGACTGAAATCGTCTTTGAGTGCTACGGCGCCCCGTCACTCGCCTACGGCATCGACTCCCTCTTCTCCTACCGCCACAACAAGGGCAACACCGGCGTCGTCGTCTCCTCGTCCTACAGCGCCACCCACGTCATCCCCGTCTACAACTCAAAGGCAGTCCTGTCCCAGGCTATCCGCTTAAATTGGGGTGGTTCACATGCCGCCGACTACCTGCTGCGCCTCGTCCGTCTCAAGTACCGCGACTACCTCAGCAACAACCTCAAGCTGCACCAGTCGCAGGCTGAGTACTGGCTCAAGGACTTCTGCTATGTCTCCAAGGACTACGAAAACGAGCTGCGCGGCGTCCTGGACTGGACGGGACTCGAGGACCGCGAGCGCATCATTCAGTTCCCCTATACCGAGGAGATTGTCATCCAAAAGACCGAGGAGGAGCTTGCCAAGATTGCCGAGCGCAAGAAGGAGAGCGGCCGCCGTCTGCAGGAGCAGGCCGTCAAAATGCGTCTCGAGCGCCTCCTTAAGAAGGAGCAGGAGCTCGAGTACTACAAGAGCATCCAGACCCAGATTGCCGAGAGCCCCAAGAAGGAGACCAAGCGCCTGCTCGACGAGGCCGAGGTCAAGGACGAGGCCGCCCTCGAGCGCCAGATCAAGGAGCTCGAGAAGACGATCCGCCGCGCGCGGCAAAAGGATCTGGGCCAAGACCCGGACGAGGAGACCGAGGCGCCCGACTTTTCGTTGCTCGAGGTCCCCGACGACCAGCTCGACGAGACCCAGCTCAAGGCAAAGCGCCAGCAGCGGCTGATGAAGTCCAACCACGAGGCGCGCGCGCGCGCCAAGGCCGAGAAGGAGGCTGAAAAGGCCCGTGTCGCCGAGGAGGCACGGCTCGAGGAGGAGCGGCGCACCAACGACCTCGAGAACTGGCTCGAGGAGAAGCGGGCCGCCCGCCTCGAGGCACTCGCCAAGATCAAGGAGCGCGAGCGCCTGTCCAAGGACATGGGCAACCGCAAGAACCTGGCCTCGTACATTCGCATGAAGAACATTGCCAACCTGGCTAGTGACGGTCCCTCGGGCGGTGCAGGTGCGACTGGCCGCAAGCGGCGGCGCGGCGGTGCCGGCGACGACGACGACTTTGGTGCTGACGATGCCGACTGGGGTGTTTACCGCGACATTGCTGTCAACAAGGACGACAGTGACGACGAAGAACGCGAGGAGAACCCCGACGTCCAGCTTAAGGACCTAGAGGAGCTGCTGCTGCAGTACGACCCAGATTTTACGTACGAGCACACGCGCGAGGCACAGAACGACTGGAGCAAGAAGATGCTGCACGCCTTTGAGCGCGGCCCCCGGCCGTTTGACCCGGACAGCCCCGCCGAACGTCACCAGATCCACCTCAATGTCGAGCGCATCCGCGTGCCCGAGGTTTTGTTCCAGCCGAGCGCCATTGCCGGCATCGATCAGGCCGGTCTTGTAGAGATTGCGGGCGATATTTTGACACAGCGTCTGACGGGTCTGGCCGGTATCGAGCGCGATGACTTCTTGAAGGACATCTTCTTGACGGGCGGCCTGACCCTGTTCCAGAACTTTGACGAGCGTCTACATACCGGTCTGCAGGCTCTGCTGCCGGCTGGTGCACCTCTGCGTATACGGCGCGCCAAGGACCCGCTGACGGATGCCTGGCGGGGTGCGGCCGAGTGGGCTGGCTCGTCGGCATGGCGGCAGGCTGCTGTGACCCGGGAAGAGTACCAAGAGAAAGGCTCCGAATACATTAAGGTGAGAAACATCTCTTCAACTGATCTCTTTGGAGTATCTGCTAACGATTCTAGGAACACGACCAAGGAAACGCTTTCGCATCGGGGAGCTAGGAACCGCAGGTGCAAATGAAGGCGAAGTCGAAATCAAAGTCGAAGTCAAAAGCGAAAACTAAGACGAAGGTTGAAACGAAGGAGACATCCATAGTGCAGCCCGGGCCAGAGGAAGACCCGGAACCAGGGTCGGAACCTGAGCCGGAATCGCACCCGGAAGAGAGCCCGGAAGAGAAACCAGAGGTGGTGATGGAAGCGGAACTTGAACCGAAAGTAAAGCCGACAGCAAAGCCGGCGACTAAGACACGGGCACAGCCAAAGGGGAGAACGCGAAAGAAGTGAGATGGCCATACAATGAGTGGTGTTTCTTGTATAATCAATGTTTGGGCCGAAAGGACCAAAATAAGGGGTGTGGCAGCAAGGCGTTCTTGTTTGATTTTTTATCTGTATTTTTTTGTTGGCGAGAAGGGGAATATGGTGCAAGTGCAAGGGAACTTTACTTGTTTTAATGGGTTTTCTTTTTTTTTTCAAAATGTGTATTTCATAAAAAAATTACCATATTTGATCTTGTTGATTTTCTTCTGAAATCAAACTATCATGAACTTGAGCAACAATTGATAATTAAGTGAGGCGAGTATGAGACGAAAATAAGATGAGAGATCCCGTACAGACAAGAAAGATCACGAGGGATATGAATGGACACAAAAAAGATACTATATCAAGCTGTAATGAAACACAAAGTCGAGAGTAGCTTGACGTATGGCCTTGTCAACAAAGCCGAGTACTTCACGACCATACCATAGGCTGAGTATACACATATGCAGGTGAACAGAGAGAGCACAGATAGGATATGAAGTCCCAGTGAGCATTTTAAAAGTGAGTAAAAATTAGGTAAAAGACAAGCACTTAAACATCAATAACCCTTTTCTAAACGCCGGAAACCCTAAAGTTGAAACAGAAAAAAATCAGCAAAAGGAGCTCCCATTTCTTTCCATCTCCCACCCAGCGGGGAGAACATGACAGAACAAGACGGAGCGGTCTCAAGAGAGGCAAATAGCAAGGAAACTATAGGAACAGACAGAATAAGAAAGAAAGAAAATCAAAAGCAAAGGCAAAAGCAAAACCGAACCCGTGGGAACAGATAACGCAAGTAAGAAATAAAAAAAAGCGGACCAAAATATTGGAAAACACACCAATAAAGAAACGAAAAAGCCACCTCCCCACATCACCAATAAAGTAATAAAGTGAAAGGCTAAAGGAGGGACAGAATAATAGTAGTGCGCAAGATGCAAAATAGGGGCGACAAAAGGCGAAAAAAGGCCAAAAACGGAGGAGAGGCAGAGCTAGTGAGGCGTACGAAGCGAGTGACCGCCGTTCCTTCTGTAATCCTTTCCCTACATGGACATAACAGGCTCGGAAAGCTTCTGCAGCTTCTGAGTAATAGCCTCCTCTGAGGTGTCCATAGGCTCGCCGGCGTCGTTGCCGTTCGTTTCGGGATCGGGCTTGGTGTTGTTGGAAGCGCCGTTCGTGGCGGCCTCGGCAGCGGGAGCGGCCTCGGCGGTGCTATTGCCGAGCTGGGCGACGGCCTGGGCCACGCGCGCGAGCGAGGCATCGTTCTCGGTCTTGGTGTCGGCGGCGCTGTCCGAAGCTGCTGAGCGCTCATCGGCAGCCGCGGCAGCGGCAGCGGCAGCTGCAGCGACGGCCTGCGCCGCAGAGGGTGCCGCGGCAGCGTGGGCTGCCTCTTGTGACTGCGCGGGGGCTGGCTGTTGGTGCTGGTGCTGCTCCTGGTATTGCGCCGGCACCGCGGCCTGGTGCTGTTGTTGTTGCTGGAGATGCATCGGCTGCTGACGCTGCTGGAGCTGGACCTGCTGATGCTGCTGCGTGGGCGACGGACCAATGGTCATAATGGGCGGCATACCCGGCGCGGAGAGGTTCAGGTTGGCGGGTGGCTGGGGCAGCTCGGCCTTGGCGTCCAGGAGGCGCGACTGCAGGTGGATGATATACTCGCGCAGGGCGTAGTTCTCGGTCTGGGTGATCTTGAACTGCTGCTCCATCTCGCCATACTCCTGAACCTGCTGCTCAAGCTTCTTGATGTAACCTTCCTTGCGCTGGCGGAAAGCTCTCTGTGGGGGGAATGTGTTAACAGGCTGCGCTGCAAGTAAATTACAAGACAGGGGGAAAGAATTCAAGAAAAAACCTACCTGGGCGGCGCGGTTCTGGGCGGCGCGCTTGCTGGTGCTGAGTTCCCGGCGGGGGCCCTTGCGGCCATCGGGAATCACATCCACAAGCTCCTGGGAAGCAGCCGGCGACACGGACTGTTGCGGCGCGACGGGCGCGGGGACTGTGTGCTGGGGCGGCTGTTGTTGCGGGAGAGGCGCAGGAGCTTGCTGAGGCGATGCGGCGGGTTGCGCGCTCGGCGCGGTAGGCTGAGGTGCGGCAGACATTGTGTAGTATGTGGTGGTGGGCGGCGGAGAGTACGCCGGTCTCAAATCAGGGTGGATGATAGCGTCCGGATCCGAGTCCAGGTGGCCGTGGTCGTTATTATTGTTGTAATTATTGACGTTGTCGGAACGTGTAACAAGCAGGGCGGCCGAGGCGGCGTATGCGATGCTGTTGGCGGCCGCTTCTTCTGCGGAGAGCTGATGCGCCGGCGGTTGCGGGGGATGCTCTAGCTTGGCGACGGTATGCGCGTTTGCGACACCGTTTGCAGCAGCTGCGTCGACGTGTTTCTGAAGAGACAAAAGACTGGAATCGGCGCCGAAATCGTTTAAGGTGGACGATGCGACAGGCACGTTTTCTGTTTATGGGAGGACAGAAAAGAGACGCGCGCGTGTTAGTAATAAGGTCTATGGGCCGGCGAGCGGTGTGTATATTTATGCACGTTGTGGATGGTGGTGGTGAAATTTGTTTGGTGGGAAGAAGAAGGTCGTACAAAAGCAACTTTGCAAAAGTGAAGCTTTGATGGAAGTTGTCGAGTCAACAAAGATGGGATGTTGAACAGGGGTTATTTGGGAAGGAGCCAGGTGAAGAGAAAGAAAGAGGCTTTGGTAAGGTGAAGGAGAAAATGGGAAAGACGGAGCCGAAAAGTCGAGAGTCAAGAGTCAAGAAGAGGAGGAAGGTGCTGATGGGCAGCGTGGTACAGGCCGGTATAAGAAAGCGGGTGTAAGTTGGGAAACGGGGGAAAAGATGAGGTAAGGTAGGCCGATTTCGTAATCACAGATGGAAGGGGAAGGGCGGGTGCTTTTAAACACGGTGGAGGCAAGAACTACCCGCAAGCAAAGTAGCGCCAGTCGCACTAGTGCCAGCGCGCGCGCATAGTGTAGATGAGCACTGTATTTGAGAAGATCCCGGGACGGGTGGGCCAGGGTGTGGAAGCGGCCGTTGGAATGAAGAGTGAGACCCAGAAGAAAAGAGGGAAAAGAGGAGGGACAAGAAGGAAAGAACAACGAATGGAGGAGTCAGTGATTATGGAATAGAGGAGGCAGGTACGGGGGTACACGGTCGCATTCACAGTGTGCTGTGTATGTGTAGTTGCTGTGTGTTGCGCCTTCCTTATTTCTCATCTCTCCTCTTCAGTCGAGTCACTGCAAAAAGCGTGAATCGAGGCAGGCGCGTGTGGCTGCCGAAAGAGGGATGCTGGATGACAACACAAGCAAAACCCCCCCATACACCAACAGGAAAGAACGACCAAGCTAATCAAAAGCGCCCCGATTCCTTCAAAGATACACCGTCGAAACAACTGAAATCTGAAGGATGTTCTAGCGACCTTGCGGGCTGCACGCTTGCAAAAGCGCCAGGTCCGCGTGTAATTAGGTAATTATGTAGAGTAGACAAAAGGGAAAATGGCACTTCGGGGGCGGGAATGGCCTGCGGCGGACGAAGGGTTTGTAGTGTAATACTCAGAATTCCCTATGTATGTAAGATAAGACATTGTATCGTACTTTTTCGAACTTTTTGGCACAATGGTGCAAGGGTAATGGAATCAAGCGCGGGAGCGTGCGCAGTGGCAGGTGGAGGACCTTGTGGACTTAGGGCCTTGGTGAGCAACGGAAAGCCGAAACATGACAAAATGACAAAGCTTTGCGGTATTCTCGCGCCCTTTGAAGAATACCGATGCCCTGCGGCTCGCTTTCTATTTTCTTCTTTTTTTTTTTTTTTTTTATTTATTTATTTGTGTAGCAATGCTCCGAAACAACCATATGCTGAATGGGGAAAGAAGGAAAGGTGCGAGGAAGCGGGTGGACTGCAGGTGCGAAGGGCGAAGGGGATAGGGTATAACGGCAGGGCAAGTAACTGCGAGAAACAAGAACAAAAATACCAGCAGAAATATCAAATAACAAATAGCAAACCGAATGATGACTTACCATTACTCGCAGCCGGGATGTTGGCGGCGAGTGTACCTCTGGCCATGTTGAGAACAGCCGCAAGAGAGAAGAAAAGAGATATTCCTGTGTAAATGCTCTGACTCAGCATATAGCACCTTTTTGGGGGGATGTGACGCAGATTTTAGACAGCCATAGGGGGGGGGGTGTAGATGGAGTAGCTGCTCTGGAAATAGTAGTCCCAGGTACGGAGGTGAGAAGACGAGAGAGAGTTGGTCTCCAACAACCGACTTTTTGCTGGGCTTTTTGGCCTGCTTCAACCTGTTCTGTGACGCGAAAAAAAGAGCGGATGTGCCAGATTATCGAGGAAATTACACAGCACACAGCGCCCAGAGAGTGACAGAGTGACGGGTGACGGGGAACCACAGGACGGGGATAAAACTGGGGGTCCAAATCGCGTGGCTGGGCATGGACCATGAAGTGGTGGTGGTGGTGATGTGAAGTGAAGTGTGGTTTCTCTTGTTTTGGTGGTTTGTCTTTGCTTCCGATGGTGATCGGTAGTAGTGAGCAGCTGCTCGCTTGCTTACCGCGAGTGCGAGTTGGAAGGCAAGAGATCCGGAGGACGGCGGTCGTGCTTTCCTCGCCCACTCTTGATTTTCTGTGATTTTTGGTCGCGCTGCGCGTCAGACGGCTGCAGGAAAGGGCACTGGAAACCCGCTGGGCGGCTCTTTCTGTCTCTTCCCTCTCCAATGTCGTTCTGGAGGTCTGTATGTCTCCGACGGGAAGGAACTACTCACGTTCTGGGATTGGCGTCGCAATGGCGTCCGTTGTTTTGCTGTTCTGTCGCTCGTTTTTGCCCGATTCTTGGGTGTGTAGTCAGAACAAAGTCATCATCAGCATACAATGCAGGCTCAGTCAGCAGGAAACGGAGTAGTCAGAAAGGCAAGGGCAGAGGGGAATGGCAGAAAATGGGGGAGTGGGCACGAAAGGTTCTCCGAGAATTGTGCGGGCAAGAGCGCGTGTCAGGCTGCAAGGGCAAAGAGGGAAGGAGTGGCTCCACACTGGCAAAGGCAACCGAAAGTGAACCTGGAGGCGAACCCCAAAAAGCAAAAGCCGCCTGCTGGGAGGCACCATTCGGGCCCTGCAGGCGCGTTATTTTGCTTCGGAGTTTGGCGTTGTCGCATGATTTGTCAGCCCGAGACACCTTTGTCAGTGAGCAGCCAATGGTATTCTAGCGCATTTTCCCTCTTTCCCTCTGATATTCCAGTTGGACGTTCATCTCGATTTCTGCAGTGGAAGTGCACCAGCTCCTCCTGGCGCTCCTTCCCTCCTTCCCTCCTGTCGGAAACGTCGGCAGTTCCACTTTTGCCTTGCCCAGTTTCCCGTTTCGGCCGGCGACAACGGACCTCGCAAAAAGTTCTCAAATTGCCAATGAGGATATTCGCAGGTAGTTTCAGGAGCCAGGGCGTTTTGATCGAGTCCAGTACATAGTCGACCGCGGACGAGATACGGAGTTGGGGGTTTGTCTGACAGGAATACCGGCGCAGGGCCGGCCATCTGCAAGTATGTTACTTGACTGACCCAGCCGGGCTTGGCCTGGATTTCTGGTTTCTTTGTGCGAACAAGTGCACAAGACGGGCAGCGAACTGCGGCCATCATAACGACCAAGTACCGTGCGTTTACTGAGTACATACCTCTTGGACAAGTTGAAGAACTGAACAAGACGTCGGCGATGGCCAAAAAAGGGTCCTGGCCCCATACGGGCAATACGACGCAGAAATAAAAGGATTGACGGCAGCACCCTTGATCCAACGCCGGATGGCCGCGGAATTACAGTGGACAGTGACATGGGGACCAGGGCCCTTTTCGACAGGTGCAGTGAAAATGAGAAAGATACCGCTGGCTGTTGCTCGCTCTCGCGTTTTGTAGGAATGATGGCTCATGGAGTGTGTGCTCGTGGCGCGTGAATACGTAAGCAACGCTAATGTTGAGCGGGGTCGACGGCGCAAACTAATATATTACGTAAACTCCGTTGCCGTTTGCCTTGCGTGACATGCCAGGCAGTGGCGGGATGCCAAGCGGCAGTCTGGCACTGTGTTGATACGAGTACGACGCTGGTTTGGGAAGGGACCGGAATGACATGCACGTGATCTGAGTGGCCGCAATTTATGCATTTATTTTTGAATTAACTTAATTCGTCTATATCACACCCAACAGTCCAGCCTGCATCACAGACCGTGAGCACTCAACCACAGTTTTGGGATAAGCACATGGTTTGTGGTCTGGATCTCTTTTTCAGAGGCTGCATTAAATTGCGTTTGGAACTCTCACGGCATTTCTTGCCTTTTATTTTTGATTATGCGAGGCAGCTACATCTCAGGGGAAAGCTTTTGATTCTTTCTTTTTTTCAAACCTCCACCAGTCGACAACAAACAGCGCTTTCATCGCCGATGTGATCGAGAAATTTGTCATTGTGTGGCTGCCTCTATCTACACGAGAACTGGTTGAAATTACTGTTTCTTTCATCTCCCTTCAGGTGTTTAGTTTCTGCGTCTGCGTGAAACCATCGGTTTCCATTTTCTGGTATTCTTGACGGGGGGTTTTCTCCCTGCCTCCCTTGACATGCATTGTTGTGTATTATCCCGTCTTTGGTTGAGGTTACTTCTCCGACGGTGCGCCTCTTGGGGCTCCTTCTCCGTTTCTGATGCTCGTGCCTCGTGTCTCGTTTACCGTTTTCCATTTTCAGGTGCCTATACGCTGATATGGTTCGTTTTCTCGCATATTTTTGTCCCTCTCACGCCTAATCTTTGTCATTTCATCATTTTGTGATGTTTGTCCTGGCCCCATTTCAATGGGGCTGCGCGTTTATGATACACGGGGCGCGGCAAGGTGGAATACGAGGGTAGGCAACACACAAAGGAACAGTAATAAATGATAGTAGTGACAAGTAATCGGGCTACGGAGTAGTGTCATCCCGCACACTTCGTATACCAAATACATCTGACGCGTGCAAATATAATGCGCTGGGGGTGCTTGGGGGTAACGTCTAACCGGGGCACGTCCTGCGAAAGCAAAAAGTTGCCATGTCCCAGGGCTGATTTGCTGATTTTCTGGCTTTGTCATATTATTTATCAGGCTGTCATGGAATGCTTTGGTGCTCAAGCCGCGCTACAGTACGAAGTATTTGAGTTTATTTTGTACCTATCGTCACAATATGTCCCGGATAGGAATGACATCGCCGATGACAACTCTAGACGGGATAGATGATGGAAAAAGAGAGCAGAAATGCGAAGAATAGATCGGGAATCGGGCTTACTCGTGTTCTGGCAATTTTGATTTTAAAATGTCTTCAACAATTGCATCTCCGCACGGATGCATTTCTCGCACTCTCTTTCTCCTGTTGACGAAGGTGACGAGATGTTCACGTGCTGCGGCCCAGTCCAACGCCGACTATGCGAGTCAGTGTGGGGAGACGGGATGAGGAGAGCTCAAAGATTGTCGTAATGTCATCGGTCGTGGGTGTGGCCGCTGCCCATTCTGAAGATGACAGTGCAGGGATCCACTCGCACTCGGACAATATTCAACGCGGCTGTTTGCCCAGACCTCAGCTCCGTCTCCGTTCCCCATCTCTTTCTCTCGGGGAATGTGAGCGTGCAGGCCCTCCCACACGTCCGGCCACTATTGTGCCCTGCGGTTTAAATCAAACGCCGACTTCTTTTATGAGTCTCCTTTTTTAGATCCAGTCCCCAGCCCTGCTATTTGTCGTCTGTCGTTCATTTGATGTTGGACTGCAACAACAACTTCAACCTCCCGTGGAAGCATTCACCGTCTATCGTCGTTTCCTCTACCTAGGGGCGCACTCGGTGCTCGTTCAGGACCGTGATGACAGTGAGAGTAGGCAATATAGAGCGGCTTTGTTGTTCAAAGACGGCCTCGATTAGTGAACAATGACAAAGCAATAAAACCATGCGAGCGCCGTTTACTATACGAGTTATTGTCCCAGTACGAAGAAATGTCATTCAAAATTCTGTGCAAGAAGTAAGAAGCTGGTACAAAATGAAATACAATACAGCAAGCTCTCTGCTGACTTCTCCGATATAATGGATCGGTGTGACGGCGCTGTCCCCTCGTTTCCCCTCTGCTGATGCTGATATTTGGTGCCGATGCCGAGCTGTTGGGTCCATAGGGCAAGAATGGAGCCTTGCTCATGCGGTCCTCGTAAGACTGGCTGTAGTTATCGATGCAATCGGTAACGTCATGTTTTGTTTCGGACTCTTTGACGTATTTATTGCTGGTCGTCCGTACGTCTTCACGGAGTCAAGAATGGTCCGATGAGCGACTGTAATTATGATATTATCTTCCTTCAGACCTACAGCTGTTCGGGCATGAGCTCCGTTTCGAAAACATATGCCGCAATAATGATAAGCCGCTGGCAGCGGTGTTTGTTCTTGCTGCATGATTCGGAAAAAAGAAACTCAAAGGCCGCTGTCGTATGAAGTTCCCTTTGAGATAGCCTCGTACAGATATATAGAGTGCGTATCGCAGCAAATCCAGAGAGCACAACAAATGTTTTCCCACGTGGGAAACATGGCGGAAGACTGCCCCGGTTACCAGTCTTGTATATCTGGCGCTCAAATATATGCGCGTTGCGTTTATTTCGTCTTGCTCTCTCCCGAAGGCCGTTGAGTCAACTATATATGCGGCGTATCTGCCATCGTGGCGTCGATACCAATTTTGATATACGTAGATGATACTACTGTGGGATCTCTTTATGCCCCCGTGGAGCTCTGTCGACGAGCCAGCAGTCAACTTCAAAATTGCATCATATCTCTTCTTATTCATTTTCTCTTTGATTCTTCTCTCATGTTGACTTATTTGATCGGTCTTCTTTTTTTCTGATAGTGGCCCTGACCCCCGCGGATATACCTTTGTACAAAGAGTGAATTATTGGAAACTCGATATTGATAAGGATTATTATTCCTAGAGAACAAAAAAGGATAAAATATGAGTAGAGGGTTTCGACTTACCAAGCAGAGTTGCGATGGGAGTTGTCGTTTCGAGGCCAATATTCTCGGTATTTCCCGATCCATTCACTGAAAAGAAGTCTTACAGTGCACAGGTCCCCTGGAAAATTCCGTGGTTAGCGGCGCGACTTGCTCCAATCGCCGAGGCTGACCCCCAGACCACGGCTAACAGATTTTAGTGGCCCTTTTGCTGGCAGTCCATCCTTCCCACCATTTTCTAGATCACTTCTAATCAGAAAATCAGAGGAGATGACATCCGACGACGAAACCCTGGATTGGTCAATGCACACCGCGCAACATACGTCACCTCATACATCTACACCACAGCTCTGGTAAAGGCGACAAAGTGTCGACCAAGACCACACAGACAGACACGATTACTGATTACGGGCGACAGACTGACAAACCCATTCTCATTCGCATTCCTTCGAGGCTGTTCTCTCTGATACCTGATATCACGTAGTCGTGCAAGGCGTGCTTGACCATTTACCCTTTTCGGTCTTGAAGCTCTTGGGCACTTTATTTTTTGGCTTCCCACGCCTCCCCACCGGGACGCCACTCCACACCCTCTCAATGCTTCGTGGAGCCTGCCGGGCTGTCACCAACCGCGTGGCACCTCCACCATCGTCATCACGGGTCTGGATCAATCTGAGCGCACCCGCACGCTCGGCAGTCACACGGCCCACCTTCCAGCAAGTGCCGACCTCCTTCTTGGCACACAGCCGTGCCTTCTCGTCCACAACAGCAGCCATGACCGGTGCACCGAAGCCCCAGATTGTGGGCAAGACGGAGGCCGATGAGGCTTCCGTTCGGGCGGCTTTTGAGACCCTGGTGACCAATGGCCTGTGGACTGTGACGGCCAATGGCCTCGGTATTGAGCGGTCCTTTAAGTTCAAAAACTTTACCAAGACTTGGGTAAGACTCTTCTGTATATGTTAGTTATGAGTATAGCTGACGCGAGGCAGGACTTCATGACGGCCGTGGCGCTGCAGTGCAAACTCAAGAACCACCACCCGGAGTGGTCGAATGTCTACAACACGACATTCATCCGGTGGACAACACACAACCCTGGCCAAGGATTGGCTCCCGGCCTGACTATCAAGGATACGGAGCTGGCATTGCTGTGCGACGAACTCGGCCGTGCATTTGGTGAGGTGGGTGAGGAGACGAAGCCAAAGGAGGATGTGGCCCCAGTAGAACAGGCTGCGGCAGACAATGCTGCATGCACACTGTCGAGCCTAGCAAACAATGCTGCTGGTGCCGCTGGCGGTGACTGCTGCACGCCGAGACCGAAGAAGGGCTGATGAGGGCGATGGTGGTGGATGTATGATTAGGTAAATAAATAATAGCATACCAGATGCATATAGTAAGACTTCACTCAGGGCTTATAATGGAACGGCTGTAATTCTCTCTCAAAAGTTAATTAAAAAGTATTAAGTAGTCTATCGTTGTGTGTTTTTGATGCATAGATAAGAAAGAACGAGATCTGTGATCTGTGTGGGAAAATTCAGGGGTGGCAGTTGAGCACCCCCTTCCCATGGTTTTTCGACGGCAATATGTACGTTTGAAAAAGAAAAAGCTGGGTTCTTCTTTAATGATCTCATAGGCATCCAACCCTCCCAAAACGCCCGCATAAAAAAGGAAAGAAAACGAGAAAGTTGCATGCAACATCAAGGGGGTTGCAGCTAATGTCTGAAATAGACAATGGCTAGACACTGTTTGAGATCTCAGGCAAGGAGAACGGTATTATATCGCGTCATGACGAACGGAGAAAAAAAAAGTGTCGGCCGGAGAAGGCGCGGGCCGTGATCGGATTCGGGCGGCACGTCACATAGCAGTGGATTGAGTTGTCTTGTCTTGTCTTGGCTGCCATTTGCAGTAGATGCATCTGTTTGAAAACATTTACTGGGCCTTCTTCTGGCGGAGCTGGGCAAGCTTCTTCTCGCGGCGCTTCTTGGCTGCCTCGAGGCCGGCCTCAGTGTCGAGGCAGAAGTCCCACCAGCGGAAGCTCGACGCGTAGTTGCCAATGAACTTCTCGTGGTGCAGGTCGTGGTGGTCGGCGCCGGCCCAGAAGGGCAGGAAGTGGCGCAGCGACCAGGGGAAGTCGTAGCCGCTGTGTGCGTCAATGGCCTGGAACAGGCGCAGGATGATCCAGATGTACATTGTCACCAGGTGCAGGTCGTGCGTCAGCGACACCCAGAGGATGGGCGAGCCGACAATGCCAATGCCCAGCAGCATAACCTCAATGGGCGACGCGTACTCGGCGGCCAGACCGAACGGCGCAGAGTACGTGTGGTGCAGCTTGTGAATCGAGCGGTACAGCGGGCCGTAGTGCAGCGCGCGGTGGAACCAGTAGTGCCAGGTATCCTCCATAACGAAGAAGATGGACACCTGCATAGCGATCTTCCAGGCCGACGGGAAGGGGACGCCAAACTCCATGCCAAAGTAGGTCGCGACGGGGTGGAACAGCCAGATCTGCGGCAACTCGACGGTGAAGTGGCTCAGGAGAACGAGGGCGGCGCAGTCGAACTGCTCCTTAGCGGTCGGCACCTTCTGGTTCTGGATCTTCCAGCGGTTGAAGTAGGGAATCGAGTCGAGGATGATCCAGGGCAGCGAGCGGCCAAAGTACACAACTTCGTGCATAATGAAGCTGAGAATGCCCGTCGCGAGGATGTCGTTCTGCATCCAGAGGTACCAAGACGCCCACAGGCGCTCGGCAATGTTGAGCTGCACATTGATCTTCGACACCTCCTCGAAAACGCCGTAGAGGTCGTTGGCGCCGCTGGATATACCAGCAAACGAGCCGTTCGCGAACGTCGCGTTAGAAAGGCTGTGAAGAGACTGTTAGCATGTTGTCCAAGCAGACACGAGATAGGTCGAATAGGATATCGAAGCGTGGACGCGCAGACACATACAATGAAGCCATGGTTGTGGATGTGGTCCAAGGAGAAAAGGGGGTTGATCGAAAGAAAGGGAAAAAAGGCAGGGTCCCAACAATTGGCAGCGCGGGGCCAATGATTAAAAGGAGATTGACGAATTAAAGACGATAGACGTAAAGACGACCCGAGAGAGAGATGGAAAGAAGAGAAGCAAAAGACAAGAAGAGAAAACGCCCCAGACTTGTTCCGCGAAGAGGATGGCTCGAGAAAAGGATCGAGTCAAGAAAGGAGATGCGCTTGCGAAATCGTTTTATTTTATTTTCCCCGTTGCTCGTGAGTCGCCTCCCTCTTTTGGCTCTTTCCATCCAGGGGTGAAAAAAACACACGGCAAAAGGGAAGGCGGTGGGCCGCCTGCCATCCGTCGGGGTGGATAGAATTGTTGAGTGAATGAGCCCACGTCGAGCAAGTGCGATCCGTGTCCCGGGCCAATCAAGCGTCGCAATTTCTACTACGTGGGGCTCGCCTCGCACAGTTGGGACCCACATTCTCTTCGGTGCGGATGTACGGTGCTCTCTGTGCCTGACAGAACAGAACACAGAACATGCAAAACACGCTGCGCCCAGACGCCGCAAATTGTTACGACAGGGTGCCCCATGCCCACTCTCCCACTGTGGAATCTTTGCAGTGCACTGGTGCAGTGGGAACGTGCAACGGCGGCTTGTGATTGTCGGCGTTTGGTGGCAGATTGCTCCTTCCCTTTTCTGGCCTTTGGGCGGTCTGGACAACCACCTCAGCACCTGTCAGAAGTTTCTTTCACTATTCTGGGCTAATCTCAGACGGTCGCACCTGCCAGACAGCAAACCCTGGCCGCCCATCGCCAGGCGATAACACTGACTGATCAGATCATGATCTCATCGCCTGCACCAAAAAGCAGGCTGTTCTTTGTGTTGTTCTTTCCTTGCTTGACGAAATAAAAGCAGTGCCCGCCTGTTCCTTCCTCTTGTGGTGCACTTCTCTCCTTCTTTCCCCTGTTATGTCTCTTTGCCTCTGCTTAGTATTCAGGCAACTGCATTTTGCATCTCCGAATATCTTCTCCTTTTCCAAAGCTCACCCTTGTTCAAAATTTGCAAATTTTAATCTCAACTGGCCTGTTCCAGCACCCATTCCCCTCCCTCCGCTATTACGGCCCCCCCCGTAAAAGTCAGGCCAGTCCAGCGGACCAGTGGTTCTACCGGCATTTGCCTATGCCCGCGAATCGCATGTTTTCCACATAGGTCACAATCGCCACCGGCCGTGACCTTCTCCGCCAGCGAGAACTCGACTGACGTGCAGCCCAGAACACGCTGCTTTGCGCTGCTCCTGCAAACCACTCGCAAAACCCGAAGCTTGCTTGCCCAGAACTGCCCACAGATTGCCCCCCCGCGTCAGTGCCCTGGACCGAATACGAACAAGAACAAGACACGCCCACACCAAAACTGCCACCACACGCCAGAGCTTATCGGATTGTTTCTTTGAGAGCTCGCCGGATCGAAGCGCTTCCGTCTTTGGCGTGATTGGAGAAGGCTCCAAACAAAACACCAGAAAAGAGTTGCCTTCAACGCAACCCCACAACGTTTGCCGGGTAGCGGACTTGCAAAAGCAGCCCACCTTATTTTTCTACCACACAAACCAGAACAACCTTCTTTTTTCAGACGGATCTGGCGGGCACAAGCTTGTCGAGTGCTTTCTCTTAAACACCTTGAACCTTGACGACACACCGCCTCCACCGCAAACCACACACACGCACACACCCCGGCTCATGTGTGTTGTGTGAGCGTGATAGCTCTTGCGTCTTCCTTCGTCCGTCCTTTTTGAGAGAGGGATCTCGAACGCAGGCAGCCGTACCCGCCCCCCATGTCGATTGTCGTAGAGTTCGTGTTTGCCCCTCCCTTTCTTTCCTTTCCCATTTCCCCAGTTTGTTGTTTTTGGCGTTGGCCAACCGTCATGTTTGAATTTGAAGTTTTTCTTCTTCTGGTGCCTCGGAACAACATTATGATTATTACCGTGGACTGTCATTCGTTTCTCCGTCTCGTATTTCCCCTTGGCTAACTTGTTGCCCCGTCCTTCTTCTCCCCGCCGTGTAGCAACGTACGTGCCTGGGAGGCCGACATTGACCGCATTACCCGCGGACCACTCGTGTCCTTTGAAACCGACGCGGCTACCAACACCGATGGCTCAGTAGACGAAGCCAGCATCGATGCCCTGTCGTCACCCTACGTCAATGACTTGCTCAAGATCGTCAAGAGCTTAAGCTCGACCTCGTCCTCCCAGCCCATCCTGTCCACGACCCGCATACGAGGCTTGTTGCAACAGTCCGGCCTGCTACAGACCGCCAAGGAGGTCGAAGAGGAGGAGAAACGCCAGCAGCAGCAGCAAGGGTACCTCGACCTGCACGGCCCACAGCGCATCGGCACCGATAGCGTAGAAGAAGAGAGCAGTGGATCTGAGAGTGGCAGCCTATCGCCGGGCACCGCCGGTGCTGCATCCGGGCAACTGCCTGGGGGTGGGAAAGCTGCAGGAGGTGGAGGAGGAGGCAGTGGCGGCCCGGGCGACAAGGGCGAGCTGGCATCCGAGGTCGAGTGGCTTTTGGTCAGCAAGGCCACCGTCCAGGTCTATGGTGTTCTGCTGAACACGTTGCTGGAGCGCATTACACCCCTTCACGACGACATTTGGTACTGGGACGACATCCTGACCTCGTACGGCAGCCTCAGCCTGTACACGGTGCAGACGTCTCCTCTGCGGTTCTGGAATTGGGCCAAGGAGGTCGGCCAGGTCGTGATCGAGAGCCGGGCACGCTTTGGCGACGCCACCCACTCGCCGCTCGGCGCCATCCAGTCCGGTAGCGCCTCGCTCACACAGCAATGGCAGCAGTTTTATGCCATTGTGCGCCGGGGCATTGCTCAGCGGTCGTTTGCCGGCCTTGAGCGGCGGCTGTTGTCGCCTATTGCTCGGTGCCGGGCTGACGCGCGACACAACCAAAAGCGTCTCAAGCGATTGCGGCAACTAATTGCCAGTGGCCTGGGTATATTGATTGACGAGGGTCTCCGCTTTGACCTGGACGAGGGCACTGAGCTCAAGGATATTACGGCCGATAACGGCCGGCGGTGGAAGGGCGTCGTTGAACGTAGTGTGTCACTTATGGACCAAGTCACCACCGACGTTCTCGCTGTGGAGTCTTCCGTGCTGGACTTTGAAGACAAGGTATTTAACGACGTGCAGGGCGACCCCATCTTGACGGCCAACCAGTTTGACGCCAACAAGCCCGCACGTCTGGCCCGACGCCTCGACCAGCTGCTCGCCCAGGGTGTCCCCGGTCTGGTGGGCGACCTCAAGGTGGTTGTCAACGACTACGGCCGCCCGCCACGGCTGCTACGGTACTGGCTGCCGGCCGGACTTCTGTTGTTGTCTTCCTCGACGCTACTCCGGGTCATCTCGAACCGCCAAGAGGACATTTTGCAGTGGGTCCGCGATTTTGGCTCGACAGTACGCGACTTTTGGTTCAACTGGGTTATTGAGCCCGTCACAAAAATTATCGGCACTGTTCGTCACGACTCTAACAGCGAGATTGCCATTATGAGCCGCGATAGCCTTCGGTCCGACCGCGAGAGTCTTGAGCGCATGGTCGTCGAGTTTGCTGTGGACCGTCCCGAGCTGGCAGGCTCTTCGACAGTGCTGACCGAGGCTGACCTTTCGACCATCCGCGCCAAGGTGCGGGAGGGTGATGTAACGCCTGTACTGCGGGCTTACGAGACGGGTCTACGCAAGCCGTTCCAGGGGGCCATGCGTGGCGATCTCGTGCGGTCGCTGCTCATCCAGGTGCAAAAGACCAAGGTCGACCTGGAGGTGGCCATTAGCGGCATCGACGCGCTGCTTAAGAGTCAAGAACTTGTGTTTGGCTTTGTCGGTCTGACACCCGGTGTGCTCGTCAGCATTGCCGCCCTGCGATACTTCCGTGGTCTTCTGTACGGTCGCAAGGGTCTGCGCCGCGGCCAGCGCATCGAGCGGTGCGTGCGCGTGCTGCGCAACATTGACCGCATATTTTGCGATGCCACGGTTGAGCTGGCCACGATGAACGGCATCCTGTCGTACAAGCACCGTGGTCTGCTAGTCTGCGAGGTCCACGTGCTGCGCAATCTGTCGGCAGGCCTGTTCCCCGGCGACGTCGAGAAGGAGTTCTTGGAGGATGTGGACGAGATGCTGAACGGCAAGACGGTCGACAAGCAGCGGCTGGCGCTCGACCGTGTGCGGTGGGCTTACGGCCGGTATCTGCATTGACGAGAAGCTACGATAATAGGAGCATTGGAAACGGTTCTGGCACTGGCATTGGCATAGTATTTACGGAGGGCCGTTATATTGGTAGGTTATACATTCAACACATAGTTTTGCGGATTTTTGGCATGAAGACATAGCAGTAAGAATATGAGAGAACACGAATACACGATGTACAATAAAAAATGATGACGAAATCAAGCATTTTCTGTACGGATGTGTGTGCCACGAGGTGTCACGATATCTTAGAATGTTGTCGGTTTAAGCAACAAAGAGGGAGGTTGGGTTCGGCTGTTTGGACTTTGGAAGGAAATGACGACAGAGGCTATGACGACACATGGGCGTAGCTGGCTTTGTCCCTTATTTTCAGCTGGATGTCAATGCGGTGGATGGGCAGCCTAAAGTTTGGGGCGGTTCCAGGGGACTGGGATGGCGACGGCCTGGCCCATCGTAGTGCAACCTTTCATTTGGAAAGAGGGGGTTTAGCGGTCGCCAGCTCTTTCCTGGAAGAATTATTTGTTGGGAAGGTGCACATGGACTGGCATCGAGCACCTGCCGTCTGCGGCCAGTCACTGCCAAAGATTACACATCGTGAAAGAGCGTACGGAGTACACTTTTACGTCTAGATTGCCCTGCTGCAAGGGCCCGAGATGTGCTTCCTGGCTGTTCCGGGCTCGTTCCAGGCATCCGGTTCCAGATTAACATGCGTGATACTGGCGAGGCGACACGACTTTTACATAGTCCCCCGTAACACACGCCTAAAGGTGCATTTTTGGCTCCTGCCTGTCCCGCCACCAGCAGGCACCAACTAATTTTACTGCTGACGTTTGAGCTGTCTCAGCGGGAAAGAGCGTTGCGCCCCTCCACCTCTTCATCCTGCTTTCCTGCCTTCTGTCTGCAGCACGTGCATCCCGTTGATGAAAGTCACTCTGCACCGTTTTAAGTAGGCACGGTACTTTTGGGCTCGACTGTCTCGAAGCAACTAAGCCTGGCCGGGCCAAGTCAGCCAAGCAAGTCAGCCATCAAAGAGCCGGCTAGCGGGCAATTGACGGCCCCCAGAAGGCCAGCGAAGAGTGCTCAGCGCTGTAATTGCCTGCCAACCACCCCTCTTCCCCTTTCTTTCCATTCCAGCCAACGAAACTGCGAAGCGAAGCGGAAGGGCAGGAACGACCCAGGACGAAAAGACCGACGAAAAAAAAGGGAAGCAGCGGCAGACCAGCCTACATCATTCTTACTTGCACTTTCCCTTTGTTCTTCGTCAAACCTGCAACGTTCTTTCCATTCCCAACACAAATACTTCTCTCTAACATCGCCACTTTTTTCGACCTCACAACAACGTTTTGCCTGTCGCAAACCTTCATTGCGCCCTACTTCTTCATACTCGCTACCGTTTTTGCCGCCACGCCTGCGCCATCTCGTTCGTTCGGTCTGTCCTTACGCCCCTCTCGAGCGCCGAACAGCGGAACCAACCGTTTTCTTAGATAAAACCACACTCTCTACTTCTCTCTTCACAAGCCGAGATTTGATATTGAAAGCGAACTCGTTCTTCTCTGTCGACTCATCTTCTACTCTCGACACTGAACCCTCCCCGTCACTACACACGACAGCCCGTCTCGTACTCAGTACACCGACATCACCACGTCACCGCGTTCTCCACGAGTCTCCACGTTTCGTGCCGTCTCCACTTCTTCTGCAAATAAAGGAGAAACGAGAGGAAAAAAGGGTACTCGAACACAAAACCTTCAGAAAAGTGCCAGCCTAGAGACGACTAGAAGGACTCTCAGGACCAGCGAACAAAGCACTAGAGCTGCACCAAATTAGGGGAATCAGCCAAACGAAACAAACCCACGAGCGCACCTCGAAACGCGATTGTTTCTGTTTCCTTTGCGGCCACGACGCTCTCGATCGATCCCTTCCCTTTGCATCATCGCGAAACCCCGGGTTCGGCACTCATCCTCCCTCTACCTCTTTCGAATCCGTCTTCTTTGCCTACGGCAACCACTCGTCACAATGGCCGGCAACAGAAATTACGACTTTCTTGTAAGTGGCCCCCTCTTGTCTTCCCCTCTTTCTTTGTTCTCTCCCGCGACATCTTGATCGACCGCGTGCTGACCTCCGCTCTTCCAGATCAAGCTGCTCCTCATCGGCGACTCGGGTGTCGGCAAGTCCTGCTGCTTGCTGCGCTTCAGCGAGGACTCCTTCACGCCCAGCTTCATCACGACCATCGGCATCGACTTTAAGATTCGCACGATCGAGCTCGATGGCAAGCGCGTCAAGCTGCAGATCTGGGATACTGCCGGCCAGGAGCGCTTCCGCACCATCACCACGGCCTACTACCGCGGCGCCATGGGCATCCTGCTTGTCTACGATGTGACCGACGAGCGGTCGTTTGAGAGTGAGTCAAGTCATCCGTCCCCTCAGTCTCTGAGTAAAACTCCTTTGCTAACAACACAGACATCCGAACTTGGTTCTCCAACGTCGAGCAGCACGCCACCGAGGGCGTCAACAAGATCCTGATCGGCAACAAGTGTGACTGGGAGGAGAAGCGTGTCATCTCCACCGAACAAGGCCAGCAGCTGGCCAACGAGCTCGGCATCCCCTTCCTCGAGGTCTCGGCCAAGAGCGGCATCAACATCGACAAGGCCTTCTACAGCCTGGCCGCCGACATCAAGTCCCGCATCATCGACACCGCCAAGACCGAGCAGACGCCGACGTCCGGCGTCAACGTCTCTGGCCAGAACGGCGACAACGGCGGCATTGGCGGCAAGTGCTGTTAAAGACGGCACCGCTTTTGCTTGATCACTTTAGACGGCCCTGGATTGACAACGCATTGTTTTTTTTCCTACTACTTTTTTTTACCACTACTGTCCACCACCAAAGACGATACACACACGAAAACGAAAGCAACGGCAGAAAACCTCACGAAAAACAGAGCGAACGACGGTGCATTCTTCTTTTCTTGGTCAACCGGAACCCGCCATGGAAGGGTGAAGGGGGGACAGTAGATACATAGACGCGGAAAGCGGAGGTGGTTTCTTTTTGGCCAAGTTCTGTCGTCATACTGTTGTGCTACAGAAAGACACGAAGAAAGACAAATGGGGGTGGCAGATACCTGGGCGGTTTTTATCGGAGTTCTGGGACCTTTTTTACTTGTTTTTGCTGGTTCTTTTTTTCTTTCATATTATTTGTTCTCCCCTTGCCACTGTTTTTTTACGTCTTTTCATTTACCCCCGTCGTATTCTCTCAATTTATTTCCTGTCAGCTTTCTTGTCCTTTTGCCTGCTGCCTGTTTTTATGAGCAGTCTGCAGCTTTTATGTGCTCTTCTCTTCTCCTTTATCTCGGCATATAATACACTGTTCTGTGATTTTCATAAAATGGCAAGGAACCAAATTACCGTGAGATGCTTTTTAATATTGTACACTATATACACGTCTATGAATCTATCCTCACTCATTATATGCCAAGTAATTCCTAAAGTTTTAAACCATGTCCTCGGAATGACCTCACCACAGTACAGTTGTATCCACAATGGCCTTCTGCTCGTATGTGGCTTCTGCTCTGGTAACGGGTACAGTCACGGCCCGGCGGTGCCAGTTGCGCACAAACCGCCGGGCTTCCACGGAATCGGAAAAGGCCACAACAAACCGCGAGAAGCGCGCATTCTCGTTCATTTGGTTCGTCTTGGCGACGAGATCGGGCACGCGCGAGGCCCAGAGGGCAACCGGTGGGTGAGATGGCCCCGTGTTCTCCTTTGACTCGGCCTCGGCCTTCTTCTTCCGGTTCTTGGCTGCCAGGGCACTGGACGCCTTGATAGCTTCGTGCAGCAGTCGTTTCTGCTCGGCCACCAGCCACTGGACAGGGACGACGCCGTTGAGGCCGTCAGATACCGCCCATTGTAGGTTACGGCGCACACCATCCTCTTCAATGAGTGTACGCAGACCCTCGACTGTTGTGACGCCTCTGCCGCCCATGTTGAAACCTTCGATCCCGTCGTCGGCGTTCTTCTTTTTGGAGACACCGGTTCCTCCGCCGCTTGTGCTCGTGTCCTCGAGCACGACGAGAACCTTTGTCGTGGCAGTGACGGCCGCCACATCATCCAGCTCTTCCTCGTCGTACAGAGTGATGCCAGAGGTTGAGCTGGGGCTGACGCTGCTGCCCGCCGGCATTTGCATCACGAGGTCAAGCTGAGCCGTTGGTACCAGCAGCGAGAAACTCCGTAGGGCAGCCACTTCTTCGGCTGTTGCGCTCGTAGCCAAGTAGGCGTCGCTGCCCGTGCCAGAGCCTCCGCTGCTAATGTTGCCGGCCAGCGAGGAGTAGTCGTCTCCAAACCGGCCGCTCTCCTCCTGGTCCTCCTTCTTCCGCTTGTGGCGGCGCTTTGCGCTGGCTGCACCTTTTTGAGGCTGCTGCACAGCACGGCG
The DNA here is from genome assembly GCA_029298735.1 of Ophiostoma sp. CBS 140.51. NCBI lineage: Eukaryota > Fungi > Ascomycota > Sordariomycetes > Ophiostomatales > Ophiostomataceae > Ophiostoma > Ophiostoma sp. CBS 140.51. The sequence goes on from JANSLP010000043.1 coordinate 146,782, forward strand.
GGCCAGCATATGCAGCTCGCGTACTTCTTGAGAGTAGGCGAGAGCGGCGGCCGAGGAACCAAAGTAGAGAAAGTAGCGGCCTCGTGGTGCGAGTGTGGCCGGGTCGCGGTCTTGGACAATCTTGTAGATGCCGCCGTTGCCAGCTGCCCAGCCATCAACGAGACGGCTGCTACTTCCATCCTGGTCGGATGAAGACGACATGTGCCTCGGTGCTATCCGGAAAAAGTCGCTTGGAAGTAATGATGGCGTAGTTCCAGAGAGGACGAGCACAGTCGGCTCTTTTCTCTTCTTCTTTGTCTTGGTTTCTGTGCTTGAGGCGGCATCTGCTTTTTCACTGGCGCCTTCCGCCGCCTCGCTCTCCAGCCATTGGCGTACTTCCTCTGGGACGGCATCCTCGTCAGGATTTGATGTTATAGTCTCTTCGTTCTGCTCATCTGGACTCTCTGCCGATTGCCTTTCTCTCGATTTTCGTGCTTCGTTTGGAAAGAGCTCTGCAAAGATGGATGGTCTGGTCTGATCCTGGCGTGGAGAGGTCGCACTCGCCCATGTGCGCCTGCTCTCTGTATTCCGTCGGCTACTCCATATACGTTCTGTGTGTTCCTGTGTTGCCGCCGTAGATCTCGATATACACCCTGCCAGAGGACGCTGTAATGGCGTCTGTTTCGGCGGTAACACACGCACCAACCGCTGCGCCAACGGCATTAGGATGACGTTGAAAGAGTTGTGACTGTGTTTGTTCGGTTGTGGAGTGGAATAAAAGAAATATGTGAGAGTTCTGGCCAAAAATATGAGCGTGGTGGCTATTTGTGAAAAGCCGTGTTGTTGAGTCGAAATTTTGTTCATGAAAAACGTTCAGTTTGGCGATGCGATGTCGTTGAACTGATTGTGGTTATCCCCTGTCCAATCAGAATTATAGCCCGTTTTTGGTGCTTCTTGGTACTAAAAGCGCGGGCTCTAGAGGGTCATGGCGGGACAGTTCACTTACAAGTTTGCCGGGGCGGTGGCGGGCGGCAAAATCTAAACTTACTATGCGCCGCCTAAGAAATTCTCACGACCAATCTCATAAAAATACAGGATTTCAGGAAAGAACGACCTCAGTCATAAGGGATGAATAGGGAAGGAACGACTCCTCTGATTTTACTACGACCCAACAAATTTCCCAACAGTTTCAAGACAGGAAGGAGCATCACCCGGACACTATCATACGAGGAAGGAACAACAAACGAGGGGTCATTCCCAGCAAAACAGGCACGGCCTTGCCTCACATCTCCTTCCATCTCTCACACTCGAAATGGGCAAGTCTATCGAGGTCAACTTGGCAAATTTCAACCAAGAGCCAGCAGCAAAGGCGGCTGCACGGATTGTCGTCAGCAAAGACAACCTGCTCCAACTCACAGGCACACTCGAAAACGACCGCATCTGCACCATCGAGACTCTCAGCATCACCGATGGCCAACCAGTGATTCGCGAGGCCACACTTTGGGCTTCACCCGAACCGCTCAAAAAGGGCCTCGCCCGCGTTTCAAAGGCGTTTCGTGAAGCCTGCGGTCTGAGTGCAAACGAAAAGTGCCGCATTGCCGTCGACGGGCGCTCTCTGTCCGAGTCTGCCGAGGTCGAGGCAGAGGATATCACCAACCGGGACGGCCTAGCTCCTGTGACTTCGTCAACACTGGCGATCGAGCTATCTGGCTGGGCCACTGTCCTTGAAGACCAGCTTGATCTTGCCGAGGCGGTGTACCCGGGCATGGTCATCCGCGATGTGTACCACCGGCGAACGAAGCGGACGTTCCGCATCAAGGCAGTGGATGGACGGACAGACGGCGTGGCTCGGTTTGTGGTTGACCAGACGAGCGTTCAGTTCTCTGACGTCGGTGGCGCTCGTGCAAGAACACCCTCATCACTCTCGCCAGCACCCCCACAGACGCCCAAGACGCCCAAGCCATCACTTACTACGACTCTGCCATTGCGGACGGCAGCAGCAGCCACAGCCTCGCCAACGGCATCGCCATCAAGACAGCGTCTGCAAGCCCGCACAGCACCATCTTCTCCAGCACTGAAAGCATCAGCAACCAAGCTGCCACCAACACCACCTGTTGAAGTAGCGCCAACACCACCGCCGGCACCGCAATCTCTGGAGCTCGAGCCGATCGAGGGCCTGGAATCGGCTGTGGAGCAAATCAACCGGTTCCTGACACGCTTTGACCCGAGGATTGGTTATCCTGACCCGAGGATTGGTTATCCACCACAGCGCCTGTCTTGCGCGGCTCTACTCCAGGGTGACAAGGGAACGGGAAAGACGATGATTCTGGACAAGATCACATCGACGGGATGGGGCACCGTATTTCCCATCCGCCCCAACGACAAGCTGACGTCGATCCAGGAGACGTTCCAAAAGGCATACGATCAGCGGCCGAGTATCGTCACCATCGACAACATCCAGGAGCTACTAATTGAGGGGCGGACCAACCGTGCATCTGTTATCCAAGCTTTGTGTGATTTCCTCGACTCGATTATACACAAGGGTGGTCCCGGACAGGTCGGCGGTGCTGACGAGTCTCCGGTGCCACAATTGATTGTGCTTGTGACATGTCTGGACTACCTAAAGGACATCCCCGAGAACCTTCGTGTGCCTGAGCGTCTGCCACGGGCCATCGAGCTCCCCTTCCCGGACCCTGCTGGTCGCCGTGCCATCCTACGGTCGTTCAACATGCCGCTGCCCACCGGCCAGGCCGAACATATGATCAAGGAGCTGAGCCACCAGACACACGCCTACAATGGCCACGACTTGTTTAACCTGTGGAACGAGGCTTACTGTTTCCGCCGTCGCAAGATTGTTTTGGCCTGGCGGGATAAGCAGAAGCAGCTCACAAACGGCAACGGCAATGCTGATGGCGGTGCTGCGCTGCCCCAAGAGGACCAGCCATTCTACGTGACGGAAGAAGACTTCAAGGATGCACGCACACTTGTGCGCCCCAGCCGCATGGACGGCATTGATGTCAAGCCCCGCCCGGTGTACTGGCACGACATCCACGGCCAGACCGAACTGGTTATGGCTCTCAAGGAGCGCGTCGACATGATGAACCAGCCGGAAAAGTACCGGCCACGCATCAAGCCGTTTGCTCGTGGCTTTTTGTTGTACGGTCCGCCCGGTTGCTCCAAGACCATGGCGGCGCAGGCACTGGCCACGGAGAGCGAGCTTAACTACTTTTCGGTCAAGGGTGGCGAGCTGCTGAACCAGTACGTAGGTGAGACGGAGCGCAGCATCCGTGAACTGTTTGACAAGGCACGTCGTGCATCCCCCGCGGTGATTTTCCTGGACGAGATTGACGCCCTTGGTGGCCGGCGTGCCAACTTTGGCGACGGCAGCGCCGGGTCGAGCCGTGGTCCGCAGATGGTGCCGGCCCTGTTGTCTGAGCTGGACGGTTTTGAGCCTCTGGACAAGGTGCTCGTCGTGGCCGCCACGAACCGGCCCGAGGCACTTGATCCAGCACTGCTGCGTACTGGTCGATTCGACAAGCACTTTTACGTTCCTCCACCGGACGAGGCTGCGCGTCGGGCCATCTTTGCCAGCTGGATCAAGGACATGCAGGTCAGCAAGGATTTGGACTTGGACCTATTAGGTCGGGAGTCGGCACAGCTGTCTGGTGCCGAGATTCTGGGTGTCTGCCAAAAGGCAGGCGAGAGCGCCAACCGGGCGTACCTGGCAGGCACAGGCCCCGAAGACATTACGACAGAGGCGTTCTTGAACGAGATCAAACGGGCGCCCAAGACGATTACGCCGCTGATGCTGGACCACTTTGCCCGCTGGACGCCGTCTTTTAAGTAGGGGTAGTGTGGACATTGACGCTTCGTTTCACGCAGGAGCATAAAAGGCAAATAGAAGTATGTTTTTGTGATGACTTTGTTTTCACTATTTTATTTTTATAGATACCCTAAGATGTCGGCTTTTTGCCTGCCAAAGATGGCCTCTTATGTATCGTTTAATGAAACGCAATTCTACAGCCGGCCATCTTCTTTGTTTTGGTATATCCCTTTCACATGTTCTTTGCTCCTTACACTATCTTTCCACCTACACCTCTTCACCCTATGTCAACCGCCGGCGGTACACACCCAGCATCCAGCTCGCACGCAGCACCGTCAGCCCCATGGCCATCCGGATGCTGTCCTGCACAAGATTCATCTTGCTGCCGTCGACCTCGTGCCAGCCCACGGGGACCTCGGCGACCTTAATGCCCGCGCTGGTGCCAATAATGGAGCCGTCGTGGGCAACAACGGGCGTGGCTGGGGCCGACTCGGCCAGCATGAGCATCTCAATGTCAAAGATCCAGCCCTCGGTGTGCATGTAGGGCACGATATGGGGCAGGGCGGCGCGGCTAAACAGCTTGAAGCCGCACTGGGTGTCACCGATGCGCGACGTGGCGGGCGGCGTCAGGATGGTCAGGACAAAATGGAACGACTTCATCAGGAAATTACGCAGAGCAGACCGCTGGACGACGGCGGCGCTACCGACGAGGTGGGCACGGCTGCCAATAGCGACGCCACGGTCGGACGCGTCCACGACGACATCGCAGCCCTCAATGAGCTTGTCCAAATCATTAAAGCGCGAGGCACCGTCGGCGTCGGCAAAGACGATATAGGCGCCACGGGCATGGCGCAGACCGTGGGTGACGCCACCGCCCTTACCGCGGTTCTTTTCGAGGGTGACAACGCGCAGGACGTCGTGCAGCCCCCGTTCGCGGGCAAAGTCCAAAGCGACCTGGACAGTGTTGTCCTTGCTAGCGTCGTTGACAATCAGAATCTCGTAGCCGGAGGGCAGCTCGTCTTCGGGAGTTGATGAGCTCGCAGCGTTGCCGTTGGAGTCGGCCTTGTCAGCGGGGAAGTCGTAGAGCTTGGCGGCCGAAGGTGCCTTCTTGCGCTTCGGTGCTGCCGTCGGTTTGCGGTCCGTCGTCGCCTTTGTCTTTTGGCCCTGGGTCTTGGTCGACGGCTTCGGCCGGCCGAAGCGCCTGTCGCAGTAGTCGACCATCTCCTCAAGGGCGGGCAGGATGCGCAAGGCCTCGTTGTAAGCAGGCACGACAACAGTCAGGCCAACCTCGGCGGGCTCAATGGCGCTCAAGCTGTAGGCGTTGCTACCAAGGGGGTTCTTGCTGTCACCGTTACCCTTGGAGGCAGCCTCCGCCTCGGCTAGGTGCCGCTCGGCCAGCCATTTATCGTACCAGCAGGGCAGCTGACGCGAAACAATGGTGGCCTCTTTGTTGTTGCCGCTGGGTGGAGCACTCGTCTGGTATGTCTTTTCCGAGGCAAAAGGCTGTCTTGGCTTGGGCGCAATGTAGCAGAGGAGGAGGTAGCCCGTAATGCTGGCGACGGCGACGAGGGTACCGAAGCCCAGAAGCAGTAGTGGGATGGGGATCGAGAAGAGGGCGGCAAGGAGGGAGCCGGCGAGGTCAAAGATGTCGGCCATTGTGAGGGAGAGGGGAAAGAGTCGTCGTATTTAGGTGGTTGCTGTTTTACGTGTCTTGATTTATATGTCGTCGTGTCGGGTCGTGGTCGTAGATGTTAGGTTCTAGGTAGCTCTTCGCTCTCGGACACGTCTGTTTGTCCTCTCGCTCGTCCGGGAGGTTGTTTTGGTAGTGCTGCTCAACAGCGGCCGTGCATCTCGAGATGGCGAGAGAAGACAGGGGATGAGGAGAGGTGAAGAAAGGAGAGAGAAAGAGAGCAAGAAAGAATGAGGAAGAGAACACGACGTAGGTAAATGAGAGTAGGCGTCGCAGGACAATAGGAAAAAGAAACAAAAGTGAGATCTGTAGGGAAAGGGTGTCAGATCGGAAGTAGACCGTGCTAGCCTCCGTCTCCCTCTTCAAGACACAAAAGTGCATTGACGAAAGGGAAGCGGATAGAAAAAGAGTCCCGCGTTGGAGGAGAGAAAGAGGCGTCGTGGAGACGTGGAGTCGTGTTGGAGCAAGGTGGCAGCTTCTCTTGCTTGCGCGGGCAGGTGCGACTGGTGGACACTACGGCCGCGCCTGCCTCGTAATAACACGACCCTATTATGGGCTAAAATTAGCGGTCCAGGGGAAAGGGCACGCTTTGGTAGCGCACTCCCTGCAGATCCCCCACTGTTTTTCCAGGTACAGGTCGTACTTTCAGGCGCACATGAGGCTCACAGAGCTAAGCCGCTAAAGACAACGCTGCATTTGGAGGCTTTTTCAGTCGCCAAGAAAGTCTCGATTTCACCTTCAAGATAAACAGGGTATTTTGGAGACAAATACCCGTGCGAATAAAGAAAACAAACACACTTCGAGATACCTTGTCATGTTTTCATATATTTAGTAAGAATTACGGTTGTACACAACGTACATTGTTTGGCCTTCACTGTTATAAAATGGACATTTCCAACGCAGGGATATATTGAAGATTATGAGCAGCAACGGAGAGGGGATCTTGATATTACGAGGGCAGTATCCTCCCTCTCGTTCATATTTACGCAAAAATATTCTCAACGTTGATATTGTTCACAGCTGGTCACAAATTACAGCAAGGGGCGATGAGATTAGCAAAAGTGCCACTGAGAGTCGAGACCTGCCCGTCCAAGCCTCTCGACTTGATCAAAACCGGCCTCTTCCCCAGGACATTCTTTCTATTTTTCTGTTCTCCTATGTTTTCTGGGATTTCTATCTCCTCCTATCCGACATGGGTATCGTTGCCGAGGCTAACCAAAAGTGACGCAAGGCGGTTGTTCAAGAGGGGGAGCTCCGCAAACGCATACAGGGTACACGTTGAGAGTCACTCTCGGGCCTCTCCGGTCGCTTAAATGGCCAGACGCTCGACCTTGTCCTTGAGGGCCTTGATCGGGCCGGCCAGGTCACTGGCCTCGTTGGTGCTGATGCTGGCAGCAATGACGGCGCGCGAGACACCGCAAGCGCGGCCGAGAGCGACCTTGCTGGGGACGAAGACGTAGGGGGTGTTCTTGTCCTCGCACAGCAGGGGGATGTGCAGCAGGATGGCCAGCGGGTTGGCGTCGGCAGCCAGGATGGCAATCTCGCAGGTGTTGCGGTTCAGGGCCTTGGTGACCTCGTTGGCGCCCTTCTTGGCCTGGCGGTAGTGGGTGGCCGACTGGAGAAGGTCGAGGATCTCCTGCGAGAGGGCAGGGTCGGCCAGAGGCCAGGCTGAGAAGAAGTTAGTATGCGAAGCAGGTAGACAAGAATATCGTGGACGAGAGTACATACCAGCAGACTCCTTGTTACCAGACATTTTTCAGGTGGTGCAAAGAGCGTCGGAGAAAACGAGAAAAGAGGAAGTCGAGAAGTCGAAAGACGTTGATGCTAAAAGAAAAGAAAAAGTATGTGTCTGGTGGCTCGCCTGTTGGAGGTTCACTGCCGGTGACGGTGATACAAAGTTTGCGAGGAAAGTGAAGTGGTGGTTGCGTGAGGAAGAGAAAGAAAGAAGAGAAGAGAGGATCGAAGAAAAAAGCTTCGACTTATTTTTGCCTAGACAAAGGGAACTTTTTTCGGCAGAAACCCTCACCGCCTTCATGGAGCACACCGCTAGTGAAGTTTTTTTTCGCCTGCATGTGAAAGGTCACATGACTAAACCTGAGTGGGTCCACTTTTATGTCGCCAAATGCCAGCGCTGGAGCTGTCAATACAGCCAATCAGGCATCGCAATGCCTACTAATATGCCCAACTAGGAAACTCTAGTTGTAAGCCATCGACGAACATCAAAGAACAGAGAGTTGGAAATCTCAAAAGATGAAAATAAAAAAAATGTAATATTTGGACGATATTTGGACGATATTTCATAATTCTATATGAAGCTATGCCATCTCTCCATAGAGAAATTCAGCACGGTTGAGGAAGCTTCTCCCGGAGAAAACAGTCCTCGTCGCCACCAAACGCATCACGATACAATTGGATGTTCTGGGGCTTTTATATTTATTTTGTGACTGTCTTTTAGCCGATGATGATTCTTCCAGTAAATATTTGGTAAGAACATGTTTCTTTTTTCAGGTTGCTCACAGAATGCGGGGATGAAATATGTGGTCATTATCAGTGACCCTTCACCTGGCAACAAAAATCAATAAATGCCTGATGGAAAAAGAAATTCAATAACACGGAACACAGCAGAGCAGTACCGCAACAAGACAGTCTTCCCAAACAGAATACAAGATTTAGAAAAAAGATTTAAGACTGCCAAAAATGCCAGATGGGTTTTCAATATTCTTGCTTCTTCGACAATAAAGTGACTTGCAATATGCTGCATTGAGAAGACTTGTTTCTGGTCAGCATCTTCTGAAAGTACGCAAAAGTACTCTGTTGGCAGAACAGACCAAGACATTAGACGCCTCACGCATTCACGCAAAGAAGTATGCTGCTTTCAAAGTTCCTCCGTTATGATCGAGACTCGTCATTGGCTAGAAAACGAGTGCTTCCCGAAGCAGTAGGCACTGAACGGTTGGAGCGGCACATAACCGAATGCAGACAAGGCCACAAGCAGTCAGACTAGGGTAAGCGGTTGTATCTGTTGGACTTGAGTTGCACGTTTCTTGTCGTCCGTAAGGCAAGCCACAGTCCATTGGCACAATGGGCCACAAAGTGACGCAACGGGGGTGTTGTCCGGAAGGATGAAATAAACGGCGAGTCATGTAACCGAACAGTGAGGGATGACCAACAGCGAGCGTTGGACATCCTGCCCTACCGATCAGTCCTATATTGAAGCCACAGAAGGCCTTCGATAAAAGAAGGATCGGAAGGGGATGCCGAAAGAGGGTGCCTGGAAGTCAACGGTCTACTGTGGCTGCTTACCAACAGTGTGTTGGTCATCTCTTGACGCAGAGGTCTGTTACAGACTTACAGTATGACCCATCCTTGAAAACGCCATACATCTGTCTGTAGAATGTCGAACTGTCAAGACAAAGGCGGTGATTCTTGAATATCGTGGGAAGTCCGAAAGGGATGCCGTGATGGTGTCGAAAAATGTGTAAGGAGAAGGAAAACTAATGACGCTTTCTCCGTCCAACAGCAAACTCCGTTGCTAAAACCAGTCGTGATCCCACCTAACAGGATAGGCGAGGCCGGTATAATACTGGGTCTAGGGGTTTTGGTCGTTGTGCGGGAGCCGGATGCAGGGAGATGTTGCTCTGAAGGTTGATGTTGGTGATCTTCTCATGCGCCAACCACTATGGACACACCCTCTGTATCCTCAGATTGCCATGTTCGTTTAGAGATGTATTTTTGCTTTTGCATCAGGGTCTAGATCATGAATTCTATTCGTCAGGGGGTTTCAATTTATCACCAAGTCAAGGGACATAACCTAAATTATCGTGATGATACAATCTTTTGTGCTAGCTACCTGATGATATACGGAATTTTTTTCAATTTTCATCATCAGTCTTGGAGATATGATCGGAAGTTCGTATAAGTCATTTTTGTGCTACAAGCTCTGAATGCTCGAGAAAAACAAGATAATTGGTTGCTTTGATACTGTGAACGGTCGTGTCGGATTAGCCGTAGTGTACTTCTCGAAAGTCATGGCTAAACCAGGCTTAAGAGTGTGCAGGTGGCGTCACTAACACGAATAATGTACCCCGAAAGGGGACACCCAAAGCGCCAGGAGTGCGCACTGCTTTGGCTTGTTCGGCGATGTGTTTAAGCGTTTATGTTGCAAAAGGTGAAGAAAGCTGAAAGCGACACTCATAAATAAAGCCTTGTAGTAAAATACTAGGCGTAGTCGGTAGGTTGCCGTTCTCGTCGTTAGGTCAAGCCTGGGGAATTTATTGGCATGTCGCACCGAGGAAGGGATGTTAAGGGGTGGTGCATCAACAAAATATGCCGAAGTGGTAGCGGTTTTCAAACGGTCGAGGAAAAAGAAAATATTATTTCGTGCCTGACATTGTATGGGTTTGTAAAATGTCTAGTTTCAGTTTTGTATCTCATGCCAAATGTTCCCAAAAATCCAATACCCAATAGAATATCCTAAAATCCAATAGAAAAGAATATATCGTGGTCACATGCCTACAAAAAATAAATATAGTATACCAAAACTAAGAAAGAGATGGAAGCCAACCAAGATTAGTGTGATATGGTCTAAAACGCCAACTATCGCCGTCACCAAGATGCAAAAAGAAAAGATTATCCGAAAGGTGTAAAAGAGTAGGGGTAAATTAAAGGAAAGAAGTGAAAATGAAGGATTGTGAAAATGAAATAAATGATGACATGGCCGATTAAAAAGCAACAGCAACAGGCTGTGAGCGTGATAATAATGGCCATTGGGGTTGCTTCATTCCTGGGGAGTCTGGTTGTCTTGCTGCACCGGACACAGTCTGTGTCTCGAAGCCGTCGGTGTCTGTTGGTGACTTCCTTGGTGTTGCAGATTCAGACTCAACCCGATCCAAGGTCGAGCTAAGATTGAGGGTTGTAGATGTGGGTGATGGCCGAGGAGACCGGATGGTAGGAGGAACAAGAGTGCGTTCGGTAGATGACCGAGAAAATCCAGATGGGTTCTGGAGGCGTAGTGTTGTGGGCGCCTCGATTCTGACAGGATGTGCGTAGGGGTTACGTTGCCGGCGGCGCTCTTGGATGCCGACGGATGGGATGTCGTGCTGGTTGGGCACGATTCGAATGGAACTGCTCGAGTTACAAGCACGGATGCTCTTGGAGCTAGCCATGCTGGATGGCAGGACTCTCATTTCAAAAGACTCGGTGCTGGAGAGGCTGTACTCTCCATAGATGTCTCCAAAATAGTCCTGGTTGTCGTCTGATGATAAGGGGAAAGAAAAAGCGCACTGTTAGAACGAATGTTTCTCTTTTTTTGTAGCACTTCCCAAGCAGTACTGCCGATGTTTCCTGTGAAGGAAAAGGGGGGACGCTCTTAAGATGAGCTGAGCGTAAAGTAGGAAAGCACACCTTTGCTCTTGGAGTTCCCATGAGGCCCAAAAGATGGTGTCGAGCACATCGACGGCGATGTGGATGGGGACGAAGAAGGCGACGATCTGGGAGATGATGACGTCGACGAAGGAGCAGGTGAAATGGACGCCGCAGCCGTACTCTGTGAAGCATATGAACCGTTCTGGGAAGCCTCGAGAGGAGAAATGCGGGCGCGGAAAAGCTCTTCATCAAGGCTGCTAAAGTTCGGCGGGCTAAACGTGGCCAGGGTGCCTGGCGTAGACGACGATCTTCTAAGAGAACGGCTACTGGGTGACTGAGACCATTGAGATGCTCTCTTGTTGAGTGCCGTCGTGCTAGCATTACCATATCGGCGGCCGCCACTGCTGCTGCTGCCTGCATGCATGTCGATGTGCAGAGGGCTCAACATGGCCGAGCTCCCGGACCGCGGTAGACGTATCGGTTGTGCTGCTGCCGCTGCCATGGCATTGCGCTTCATGTTGTTCTCGCGGATTCGTTCGGCGTCATCTCTCATCCAGCCGGCCGGAGCACCCATAAGGGCATCAGCGGCAGCGTGTGTCGGAACATGGACGTATCGTGGTGTGGCCTGCTCTTCTTTCTGCTTTCCAAGCTGCTTGTTGGAGGGCTTGCTGGCCGGCTGCTCCTTGGCCTGCCGGGCCCTTCTGATGATGGAAAAAACAGACATCGCGAGCGGCGAAGTTGGCTTCCAAAAAGGAAGGGGAAAAGAGAAGGGGGCGAAGCAGTTGGGAAGACGGAAGGGATGCCGATATATGAGAGAGAGGGTAGAGAGAAAGTATTGGTTTGTTTTGTCACGGAAAAAGAAAAGTAAAACAAGCGGCTGGAGAGCTGGGACAGATATCAGATCAGGTGTTCCCAATGCAGAAATGCAGGAACGAGAAAGAAGAAAATATGGTTTTGACCTCTTGTCTTTTTGGTTATTGAAACAGTTGAGACAAAAACAATACTGAACTTGAAATGAGCAGATGATGGGCGGAGATGGGGGCTTCCGTGGCTTTTTAAGGATGTCGAGAAGTGTGCAGTACAATGCTTGTAAGCAAAGACACGAGGAAGCAATGAGAGGGTTGCTGTTGGGCAGACGGAGTGGATGGATGCAGATAGACCATTCCGTTTCCAGAAAACGAATTAGAGGACCGCTTGAAAAATAAATAAAAAAGTACATACAGAGTACAAATGATGCAAACAACGAGGCCAAGAGAGGGCACAAGCTCCTTCGTAAGCCGCGTATGCTGCAAGTACCTGTTGTGTTGAATGCGGCAGGCAACAGGGGATGGTAGGAGGAGGAAGCTGTCGAAGGTGAAGGGCGTGTTCACGAAGGGCAGAGGGGCGAGCCAGACAGGGTATATGGATGAACAGGGGTTATCCGAAGACCTTCGGAAGCGCGGCCAGGGGTGAGATGCTGTTGCAACTGACTGCTTTGTGTGTTTGCTAGCAGTGCCTTTCTCGAAGAAGAAACAAGGAAGACAACGAGGAACAGAAGGCGTTGGCTTGTGCAAAATCAAGTTGCTCGAAGAGATGCCATAGAATCTCCGAAAGAGAACGGGAGCACTAGATGAAACTATTACTTGTCGACAATGAGAAGTACGCAACTCCACAGACAAAACCACAGGCAAGAGACAACATATGAACGCCGAATCTTCAAAAAAGAAAAGGACGGCGTTGACAAAAACGTCGTTTCGGTCTTGAGCAAGATTGCATTCGCAACATCCGAATCAATATTTCTGACCAAAAACGCCGCAGCAGAATCCGGAACAGAAGTGAGGAAAGGGAGAGAGAGAGAAGTGTTCAGTCCAGCCCGTTACAAGGAGCCTCACAAGAATGCAACTCAAAAATATCCGGTATTCGGTGCCGGCCAGCTGGTGCACCAAAGACTGCACTTGCAATTTGTATCTTACACCACAGAAATGGTCCCAGAAAATAAGGGTGCAAAGAGGGCTATTGTGCGGTTGCGTTGAACAAGGGCGGCGGGAATGTCTCACCTGATGAGGAAACGGTGGAGAGACAGACACAGTAAAACCAGGAACAGAGACAAGGCGGCCGTGATTTGGGAGACGACCCAGAAACAGACCCGGAAACAGATCCAGAAACGGCGATCCTCACTAGAACAAGCAAGCGCACGAACGTGGAGACTGATGCATGGAGTCGAACGGTGCTGAATTGTTCTGCTGTTGTTTTAGCAGCTTTCTTGATCGTCCGCTTAGCCCTGTCTGAACACCGAAATGTGTGAGAAAAGGCACAAAACGGAAGAAAGCAAGGCTAGAATAGCTTCGAGTAGTTGGAACAAAAGGCCAGTAAGGCTAGGCGTGAAGCTGTTCGTGGGTCGCCATGCAGTATGCAATACTCGTATTTTTGGTCCTTTTGGGAACCTGACGGTGTAAGAGCCCGAACGTGTGGATTTGGTTTTTTGTTACCGTGGCCAAACTAGAAGCAAGCAAGGGTTTGTTGATTCTTTGCACTTTCGCTATCAAAGGACAAGGATGTCATGTCCTACACCTGTGGATTCTGTGAGCAACCAGGCTGCATAAAGTGAGGCCAGCGTGTGTCTTTTCGTGTTTTCGTTTTCTGTTCGGATGTCTTTTTGTCATTTAGCTCTCGCTTGTTTTCTTGTCTCGTTCTCCGTTGTTCCGATTTTTTCAGCTCCTTTCGTTGCCGTGCTCGATTAAGGATGTCGTCTTTTTGTCGTTATTGCATTCTCGCTTCAAACGCTCGTATTTTTTATGAGGCGCCCGAATTCTTCATCGACTCGAAATAGAATGACGTGGTGATTTGTAGTTTTTTTGTGGCTTTCTCAAATTGAATTGTTTGCATCCTGATCCTTGCACAGCATAATCAGAGGGTGCCTGATGCTACCAGGGGTAGTTTGGAGAGGAAATGAGGAGGCGAGTGGAAGACTTGGGCGTTTGGTGTTTGTTGCCTGTGTTCGTGTGATACAGAAAACTCGTTGCTGTAGTATGCCGGATGCAAAAATAACGGAAAAAGAGGTGGACAAGGTGGAAATCAAGGACGCAGGCTAGCCGGCCGGCTTTCTCGCCAAGTGGAAGAGCGAGACCGAAAGGACGGACCCTAGTCACGATATGTGCACCTTTTGTTTTCGTGTAGCAGTGTCGCCCTTTTCTTTGTCTTTTCTGCTCTGAGAGAGTTTCTCAACAGTCACCCTGACCCTTGTCTGTTCTTCAAAAGTCGAAAGCCTTTTTGAGACGCCTCTCTAACGCTGAGACACACGCAGATTGGGATGAAATAGGTGGCTTTCGCGAGCTGGGCGCGAGTCGTACTCTCATATGTTTGTGATTGCAAAAAGAAGATAGTTACGGAAAGCCAAGGCTCGGTCCCGTTTCTATTTATTGCTGTAGAGTCTCGCTTCCGAAAGAGAAGAGTAGAAAGAGTCCTCTGCCTTGTCGAAAGGCAATCTCGGGCGAAATGCGGAATGTTGCAGAAATTATTGACAGCTGAGTGAGTTTCTTTTCGTTTGGCTGCCACGGGTTGCGGCGTCCGGCGCATGCACGGATGACGGGCCTGTTGGAGAAGTGAAAGATAAAGAAAATGAATCGAAAGAAGAGCAAAACAAGAAGAAAAGATAGGATCGTGAAAGATGGGAAATCGTGATCAGGGGACTTTGGCAGGCGGGAAAGAGCAGGAGATGTCTGCACGTGCAATTTGGGGAATATTTGGAAAGAGCGTGCCAGTGACCGTCTCAATGATGCCGAATTAGGAAAGTCGCGATCGAAGTAACGACAGCACCTGCCATGTCTGTCAAAACCGACAGGATTAGAAAAAGGAAAGAGCGACAACACCACCTAGTTTGCGGCACAGGCCAGTCGCGTATTCTGTCGTGCTTTCCCTCCTCTCAGCTTCTTCCTTCTCACGATTTTCGTCGCTCTTGCCCTTCCGGGACCCGGGTGCGTCGGCAGGAAGGTGCGGCTCCTTCAGATAGGTAATGGAAGGGATGATCATGGCATCTGTTGGTCGACGGCCAAGACATGCATTCAATGTGCATCCATGTCCCATATCCACCACGCAGAATCACCACTTCAGACCTACCAACACAACGAGACGAGATGCCCCGCGCTCGTCCGCCAAGGATTTATCGAGCACCTATGTGTGTCCTTCCCGAGCAGAAAAAGTCTGCGCATTCGACAAGGGGTGTACTGTTGCACAGGGCAGGGGCACGCTGGGCTGATCGCCGTGATCGTCGTCGTTTTTGTCGTCCTCTTGGCCCGTTGTTGGCCGTCGCTGTTGCTGTCACCAATGACCGTCACAACTCGATCACAGCTCGATGTTGTACAAAAAGGGCGGTGCACCCCTCTTAGTATCTTTATTGTCTCTCTTATCTTCTCATTCTCAGCCCTCTTTTTGTGCCTGGCGAGGCTGTCCAAGATGGCCAGGCCGTTCTTTCGTCTCGGAATGTGTCCCAGCGAGGAGCACAATTATCCTTCCCGGCTGATCATCTACGATCTTAGTCCTGATTGGTTTGAGCCATGGTTGCCTCTCGTTGCCTATCTTGTTTGTTCCATATTGTCCCTTCCCCTGTTCCTCCTCGCTCGTGTTAATTAATTTTGCTCGCCTTTTTTTCTAGAAATAGGACAGCGACTGACATCTGCGGCGTTCCGCTCCAAGAAAAAGGCCAAATTTGCAGTTGTGCCACGCACATGACGAAATCCCGTGAGGCGGGTGGCAGACAGCGAGCATGCGGCGCACTCTTGACAACCCTATCTTTCGACTCCCTCTCCTGCAACTCGCTACGAATATGGCGTCAATTACGACGTGTTATTTACTCAGCCACCAGTCACCGAAAAGATAAGATACGTCCAGTCGACAATATCTAGTCCCAAGAGAACAG
Source organism: Ophiostoma sp. CBS 140.51 (assembly GCA_029298735.1). Classification (NCBI taxonomy): domain Eukaryota; kingdom Fungi; phylum Ascomycota; class Sordariomycetes; order Ophiostomatales; family Ophiostomataceae; genus Ophiostoma; species Ophiostoma sp. CBS 140.51. The sequence goes on from JANSLP010000043.1 coordinate 162,532, forward strand.
ACAGAAAAGAGAGAGAAAGGCGCGAGTTCCTGTCAAGAACAGCCGATATCCGGAGCAGTTCAAGCGAACAAGTACGAGTCTTCATGCGAGATGTGCAATTATGGTATTTTGCACACTCACTCCATCTGTCGTCTTGTCTTCGCTCGTCGTTTTAGTCTCGAAACCACTTACAGCGACCACTTTTTCTCTACCCCTGGTTTCCTTTGGCCGCATTAGCCTCATCCGTCAGGCTTACCCACCCACTTAGACGGTTCGGACGGTCGCAAGCTTTTTGTCAAGACAAATGTCCAGACATGCCGTTGCCCACGATCTCGGTGTTGAAAGAAGTCGAAAGCGCCGTCTTGTGTCAGTTGGATACGACCAGGCAAGTGTCAAGGTCTATCGTTGGGAAGCATTGAGGGAACAAGGCGTTGTGGAGATCGATGCAGGCCATTCTCTCATCCTTGCTCGATGCGACATCAAAAAGAGACTTGACGGCTTGAAGCGCGAACTAGCTTCGATTTGGTGTTTCTTTGGCTTCTTTTCGAGGTGGGTTTTTGGGGTCCCTTTCGTCAAGATTCCTTACCACCCTTACCCTGGCGATGCGACTAAAGAAGGGGGCCCTTTTTTGTCGACATCCTCGCCGTATTGACCTATCATTGGTCTTCATTTACCTTCCTGGTCAACACGTGTCCATGAAGAAGCAGGATTATGACAAGAAGGACTGCAAGACGAAGCATCGTGAGAAATCTTCTTGACAAGGATGGACATGCACGACCAGCAGTGATGACGAGTCCCCCTGGCCAAATAGAGATGTTTCTGTTCGCAGAAAAAAAGGTATGCCCCATGTGCACATCGACTCTAATCTTAACTTGAACAAGCTTACTTTGGTCCTCTCTTTTTTGGTTCTTAAAGGGTCCCGTGCCTTGTCTTACTTACCTTTATTTGTCCTATGGATACTCACTTTGCCCCTTCAATCCCATGAACTCTTAGCATGAAGTCTTCCTTTTTCCACTAACAGAGCCGCCGTACCGAGAACATGATTGTCGGGGCGGATCGATTGCTCCAAGGCGCTTCAAGGCGGTTGGGGCGCACGCCACGTACGTCAAAAGAGGACAAGAAAGATCGCTGTTTCCCACACTCTCCGCTCGATGCCGCTACTGCGGCACGGCGGTGGGGGACTTTCCAAGACGGCTGGCTTTTGCTGGGCGCTGCACCGACGACCCAAAAGAGCATGGCCTGAACGTTTTTCGATTTGACAGATGACACGTTTTGTTTGGTCTCGCAAGACCAAACGAACAAGGGAAAGAGGAGGGGAAAGGAGGAGCACGGCATCCATCGTGGTTATTGCCGGCCTGCTTTTTGTCCGTGGCCCGATGACCGCTGAAGTTGCAACGGGCTGAAGCCAAGCCAGGCCAAGCTTTCGAGAAGACGACGCCTCAAAGCTTGCGCGAGGCTACCAAGTGCCCACGGTGGTCACCGTACAAGCTTTGCAAGACGATGCCTCTTTGGGCGAGTACAGATACTGAAGAATAAACGTATGAAAACATTTCCTCAGAGACCGATACGTACAAGTTTGGTATGGATAGAAACGAACATAGAATATTGTGTGTTTTGCCCATAGTTGTTCAAATGAATGGAATTGCTTGTAAACTGTACAAATTATGATGAGTTGATATCTTGTCATTATTGTACTGAAAGACATCGCACACGAAGAAACTATTTCAAAACAGAAGCAAACGCCGAGCAGAGTGGATATTAGTTCAGACAAGGACACCAGGAGAAAAGGAGAATACAAGGAG